>JANTFB010136410.1:0-33527 GCA_026546635.1 Porricondyla nigripennis | reverse complement strand
TAAAAACTGTTACAAATATGTTGCGGCTTTTTTAAAAAAAACAAGCAAATATAAGGCTTTTAGTCGCTGTAGTTATTTTTGATAAATATGTTTAATATTACTTATTCATAATTTGTCCAATATGCTAAACAATTACTTTGAAAGTATTTTTGACAAATATTAAATTATAATTAAAAATCTTAATAAAATAATATAAGTTTTATAAATCAATTTAAGTTTAAAAAGTTGTTTTAAAAAATAATCTTTTATTATTTTAATAAAAAACTAAAACAAGCATTTTAAACTCAATCTCTTTATTTTAAGTTTTATTTATTGAATAATTGAAATTAATAATAAAATTATCTATAATGGTGTTATATAACTAAAATAAAATATAAGGGTACTAGAATAAATTAAAATAGTTTTGTCTAATTTAGGATTCTTGTGTTTTAAATAAAAGCTAGTGTTTGTTAAAAATATCAATGCCAATGAAAATACTTTGGTTGATGTTCTAATAAAAAAGTAATTTATAATTAAAATTAACTTTAATTATAATCTTTAATATATAAATTAATCTATAAGGAATTAGTTTTGAGCGATTTATTTGACAATAATAATAACGATAACTCTTCAGTATTAAACAATTCTAATAATTTTGAACAAATTAGTAAAATTACTATTTACGATGAAATGAAAAAATCCTATTTAGATTATGCGATGAGTGTAATTGTGAGTAGAGCTTTACCAGATGTTAGAGATGGTTTAAAACCAGTTCATAGGCGTATTATTTATACTATGAATGAAAGTGGTTATGACTATAATAAGCCTTTTAAAAAATCTGCAAGAATTGTTGGGGATGTTATGGGTAAGTATCACCCTCATGGTGATAAAGCTATTTATGATGCTCTTGTAAGGATGGCACAAAGCTTTTCATTAAGACTTCCTCTTGTGAATGGACAAGGTAATTTTGGTTCTATGGATGGTGATAATGCCGCGGCTATGAGATATACTGAGGCTAGAATGTCTAAAGCCGCACATGCTTTAATTGAAGATATTGAAAAAGATACTGTAGATTTTAGGCCAAACTATGATGATTCTTTACAAGAGCCAATAGTACTCCCAACTAGATACCCAAATTTATTAGTTAATGGCTCAAGTGGTATTGCCGTAGGTATGGCAACTAATATACCACCACATAATCTTGGAGAGCTAATAGATGGTTTGTTTATATTAATAGAAAATAATGACGCTACAATTGATGATCTAATAACGGTAGTAAAAGGACCAGACTTTCCAACAGGTGCAAGATTATTAGGAAAATCAGGGATTATTAAAGCTTTTCATACAGGACGTGGAAGTATAACAATTTGTAGTATTTATAAGTTTGAAAATTTTAGTAAAAATAGACAAGCAATTATTATTACAGAAATTCCTTGGATGGTTAATAAGGCAAAGTTAGTAGAAGAAATTAGTCATATTAAAGATAAATCAGATACTAAAGAATTAGATGTTATTGCATCAATTAGAGATGAATCAGACCGTCACGGTGTAAGAATAGTTATAGAGTTAAAAAGAGAAGCAGAGCCAGAAATTGTTATAAATTATTTGCAAAAGTATACTTCTTTTCAAATTTATTTTGGTATCAATATGCTAGCAATTGATAAAAGTGTTCCAAAGTTAATGAATTTAAAAGATATATTATTAGCATTTTTGGACTTTAGAAAAGAAGTTGTAAAAAGAAGAACATTATATTTATTAAATAAATCAAGAGATAGAGCACATTTGTTAGCTGGTCTTGGAGTGTCTGTAGAAAATTTGGATGAAGTAATTGAACTGATAAAATCTTCAGAATCACCAACTATTGCTAAAGAAAGGTTAATAACAAAACCATGGCACGCAGGTCAAATTGCTCCTTTTATAGAGTTATTAGATGAGCCAGATAGAAGAGTAATAGATGGTACTTATTATTTATCTGAGGTTCAAGCTAAAGGTATTTTAGATTTAAGATTACACCGCTTAACAGGCTTGGAGAGGGAAAAAATTCAAGCTGATTTAGAAGAACTAGCTAAAGAAATTAAATATTATTTAGGAATATTATCTTCTTATACAAGATTAATGGAAATTATAAAAGAAGAATTAATTGAAGTTAAAAATAATTTTGCTACGCCAAGAAAAACGCAAATAGAAGAGGCTCGAGAGGATTTTATAGAAGAGGATTTTATTCAAAAGGAAGATGTAACTATAACTTTTACAAATTCTGGATATATTAAAAGAATGCCTGTTTCTACTTATAGAACACAACGTAGAGGGGGGAAGGGTAAAATTGGAATTAATACTAAAGAAAAAGATGTTGTTACAGATATTTTTATTACGAATACTCATGCTGAATTATTATTTTTTACAAGTAAAGGTTTAGTTTATAAATTAAAGTGTTATAAAATTCCAGAAAGCCAACCACAAACTCTTGGTAGAGCAATAGTTAATTTATTACCAATAGAAAAAGATGAAAAAATAACTACAATTTTACCAATTGAAGATGGCTATAGCGAGGATTTATGTTTAATTTTTGCTACAGATAGTGGAGATATCAGAAAAAGTGCTTTAAAAGATTTTACAAACATACCATCAAAAGGTAAAATTGCTATGAAGTTAGAAGAAAACACAACTTTAATAGCAGTTTTGTTAGCCGATGATAGCAAAGATGTATTGCTTAGTACAAAATACGGTCAATGTACACGCTTTCCTGTTGATAGTCTAAGGGTGATAGGTAGTAGAAACTCTACAGGAGTTAGAGCAATAAAATTAGATAATGATAATAAAGTTATCAATGTTACTTTGCTTAATCATGAAAAAATTGAAGATACAGAAATAAGGGATACTTACTTACAATTTGCAAGTGCAAAACGTAGAGGTGAAGAGGCTAGTAATAATTTAGAACCAGCGATAGAGTTAAGTGAGGAACAAATTAAAGACTTAGAAAAGAAAGAAGAATTCATTTTAACTGTCACTTCAAAAGGTTTTGGAAAAATTACCTCAGCTTATGAATATAGGATAACCAATAGAGGGGGAAAGGGTTTTTTAGCTGGTAAATTCTCTAATAAAAATGGTGAAATTATAGCATCCTTTCCTGTAGAGAAAGATAACGATGAGATTATTATTATAAGTAATAAAGGACAGGTTATTAGAATGTCTACTCATCAAATTAGAATCACAGGTAGGGTTTCCGCTGGAGTAACTTTGTTTAGAATGGATAAAAGTGAAGTTGTAGTTTCTGTATCAAAGGTTAAAAAATTAAAAGAAGAAGAAACCGATGAAGATTCTTTAGAAAAAAACTATGGTATATCGCCTAATGATGACAATAGTATTTTAGTTTAATTCATAAAGGAGTTAAAGTATTAAGGTGTCTAAAGTTGTATATATTATAGCAGGAGAACCTTCGGGGGACTTCATAGGCTCTTTGTTGATGAGGCAACTTAAGCTTAAAGATAAATCTTTAAATATTAAGGGTGTAGGTGGTCTTAATATGGAAAGAGAGGGATTAAAATCATTATTTCATATTAGTGAAATATCTATAATGGGGTTATTTGAAGTTTTTAAAAAGTTTTTCAGTTTAAAAAGTTTAATTAATAATACTGTTAAGGATATTATAGATGTTAATCCTGATATTATAATAACCATAGATTCTTTAGGCTTCAATCAAAGAGTAATAAAAAAAGTAAAAAAAATTCAAACAGATAAAGCCTTAAAAGATAATTCTTATAAAAAATCAAAATTAGTGCATTATGTAGCGCCTACGGTTTGGGCATGGAAACCAAGTAGAGCAAAGAAAATTAGTAAAATTTTTGATGCATTGCTTTGTTTATTTGATTTTGAAGTTGAATATTTTACAAAATATAATTTATCAACTTATTTTGTAGGACATCCAATTGTGGAAATAAATATAGCTAATAATAATTTAGCTGGTTTTTTGCAAAAGTATAATATTAAAAAAACTGTAGAAGATTGGAAATCGAATAAAAATTATACAAGCTGTAAATATTTTAAAGATTCTAAAGATTTTGTACAATATGAAGACTCTATAAAATATTTATTATTATTGCCAGGTAGTAGAGAAGGGGAAGTTGCAAGAATATTGCCAAATTTTATACAAATTGTAGAAAAATTAAAATTTATTTATCCTAACATTGTAGTCTTTATCCCCACACTACCGTACCTAGAATCTCAAATTATAAAAATTATAGGGGATAATCATAAAAATTATAATATATTAACTACGCTTGATGATAAATATAATAGTTATAAAATTGCAAATTTAGCACTTGCTGCTTCAGGAACTATAACATTAGAATTAGCTTTAGCTAATGTTAAATCTATTATAGTAGCTTATAAAGTTAACCCCTTAACTGCGTTAATTGCTAGAATGTTAATAAAATTAAAATATGTGAGTATTATTAATATTATTGCAAATAAAGAAATTATAAGAGAATTTATACAAGATAAATTTAAAATTCAGGAAATTACTAATTATAGTATAATACTACTTGATGATAAAAATAATGATAGTGAAAATAATCAAATAATTGCAGAAATATTGTACAATATGGGATACAATAATTTTAAACCTAGCGAGGTTGCTGCAAATATTGTTTATGAAATTATGCTTAATAGATAAACTTACTAAATAATAACTTAATGGTAATAATATTAAATAAATGAAAATAAATTGCTAATTTATAGTAATAGTAATTGGTAATAAATAAATATTATAAAAACAAGATAAGGATATATAGATGGCAAATACAAAAATTATTCATACAATGATAAGGGTTACAAATTTAGAAAAATCAATTCATTTTTATAAAGATATTCTTGGAATGACAGTTAATAAACAGAAAGATTATGAGAAGGGTGAATTTACATTAGCTTTTTTAGGATATGGTAGTATAGAGAACTCACCACAGGTAGAACTTACTTATAATTGGGGTAAATATAGTTATGATATGGGTAATGCTTTTGGACACTTAGCAATAGGGGTTGATGATATTTATGCTTTTTGTGAGAAGGTGAGAGTAAAAGGCGGTAAAATTACAAGAGAACCTGGCGAAATGGCCTTTGGTGGTTCAGTAATAGCTTTTATAGAAGATCCTGATGGCTATAAAATAGAATTAATACAAAACTAAAAAGCATATGTTAAATTAATAAACACATTAGGCGCTTAGGTTTATGGGAAATAATAGTAGGTTTAAAAATAAATATATTAATATTAAAGTTGGTTATGTTGATATTAAATTAATATTAAAAATGGTAGTTTTAAGTGCAATAGTTCTTGTAGTATTAGCTATCTTTTTTTTACAAACATATTCTTTAAAATTTAATCATGTTACAAGTAATGATAAAGAAGTTTTATATACTTCTGCTAAAATTTCAGATGAAGATTTATTGAATCTTATTAAATTAGGTAATATTGATAATATAGAAAGAATATTGTCACTGGGAGCTAACCCTGATGCAGTAGATAATATACAAAGAAATGCTATGATAATTGCGGCAATGTTTAACAATAATTCTAATATTATTCCTCTTTTAAAAAAATATGGAGTTAGTATCAATCATCAAGATATTAATGGTTATAATGCTTTAATGATGAGTATTTTAAGTGGGGGTAATAATAATAATTTCTCTAATAAATTAATTAAAGAAGGTATAAATGTTAATGCTAAAACTAGTAGTGGAATTTCAGTATTGATGGTGGCTGTAGGTTCTAGTAATGATGAACAAGTGATAGAAAATATTATCAAAGCTGGTGCTAATATTAACTATAAAAATAAAGATAATGTTACAGCTCTTATGGTTGCCGCTAAAATTACTACTAATCCTAAGATTATAGAGTTATTATTAAAATATGGTGCTAATAAGAATGATAAAGACAATATTGGTATAACTATTTATGAAATAGCTAAAAGCAACAAATATCTTAGAGGTAATACAAAACTTCTTAATAAATTGAGGTAATAATATGGTAAAAGTAAACAGGTATAATTTAAGTTCAATTATAGAGTTGTTAAAGAACTATTACTCAGGAATATTATTGATTTTAGCATTGTCCTTGCTAAGTATTTTTATTTCTAGTATTAGTTTTATAAAAGATTTTAATTTTAGTTCACTAACTGTAGCAATTATCGTTGGTATGATATATGGTAATAGTTTTCATAAAATTGTAAGTGGTAGATTTTCTAAAGGTATATTGTTTTGTCAAAAGAAGATATTACGTTTGGGGATTATATTGTATGGTTTTAAAATCACTTTTCAACAAATTATAGATGTTGGGTTTAAAGCCTTAATTTTAGATATTTCTGTTATTGCTATAATTTTAATAAGTGGATATTTTATCGGGGTTAAAATTTTAGGTTTGGGTAAAAAGCTTACATGCCTTATTTCCTCAGGTAGTGCTATTTGTGGAGCTGCAGCAGTTCTTTCTATTGAGTCAACAATTAAGCCAAAAAATCATGAAACAACAATTGCAATTGCTACAGTTGTTATTTTTGGCACTATTGCTATGTTTTTATTCCCATATATTATACAAACAATTAGTAATGATAATTATCATATGGGCTTAGCTCTTGGAGCTACTGTCCATGAAGTTGCACAAGTTGTAGCCGCAGGTAATATTATAAATAGCGAAGTTACAGCGATTGCTATTGTTGTAAAGTTAACTAGGGTTATGTTATTATTACTGGTTATTTTAGTTGTAGCTTATTTATTTAATAGAAAGTCAAATATTAAGCATAATGATCGTTATGAAATAGAAAAAGCTGAAAAAAAATCTATATTAAGCTTTTTTCCTTGGTTTATGCTAGGTTTTATTTTTGCTAGTGCCATTAATTCTATAAATATATTCTCTATTAAAATTGTAGAAAGTATTAATATTTTTGATAATTTATTACTAACTATGGCTATGGCCGCTCTTGGTACAGAAACTAGCTTTAAGAAAATTAAAGAAGTAGGACTAAAACCTTTTATTTTAGCATTTGCTTTAATGATCATTTTAATTTTAATTCTTTTTTTAATACCACAAGTATTCTAAAATTTTAAAAACTTTCTAAAAATACTTTTAATTTTCGTATACAAAAGCAATTTTTGAGAATATAAAAAGTTTATATTATTTTTTAAAATATTAAATATTATTTTTATTGATAATATGTGTTATACTATAATATCATTAATGAATTTAATTTAGAAATAAACTATTGAACTAATCAAGGAGAACGAAAAATGAAAACAGTTGGAGATAAAATAGAAGCTTTTGCTGTAACCGGGGTTAAACCTGATACTTTAGATCCTAATAATGCTTTTGAAACTATTACAGAAAAAAGTTTTTCTGGGAAATGGAAGATTATTGTATATTATCCGAAAGATTTCACATTCGTTTGCCCAACTGAAATTGTGGCTTATGATAATTTATCAAAAGATTTTGAAGACAGAGATGCAGTGTTGCTTACAGGAAGTACTGATAATGAATTCTGTAAGTTAGCTTGGAAGA
Source organism: Porricondyla nigripennis (assembly GCA_026546635.1). Classification (NCBI taxonomy): domain Eukaryota; kingdom Metazoa; phylum Arthropoda; class Insecta; order Diptera; family Cecidomyiidae; genus Porricondyla; species Porricondyla nigripennis. The sequence goes on along the minus strand of JANTFB010136410.1, from coordinate 26,008 downwards.
TGAATCATGAAGATTTAAAGAAGATCAAACATTGGCAATTTGCAGATGTAAATAGAAATGAAAATAGTTTGATTAATCAATTAGGTTATTTTAATCAAGCTGCAGGTTGTGCTTGGAGAGTAACTTTAATTGTAGATCCTAAAAATGTAATTCAACATGTTACAGTTAATAATTTAGATGTTGGTAGATCTCCTGAGGAAACTTTAAGAATTTTAGATGCATTGCAAACAGGAGAGTTATGTGCTTGTAATAGGCAAGTAGGTGGAGATATTTTAAAATAAAGATATTAATTGAGTTATTTCTTTTTGAACATAGTTAAACAATATAACTCTATAGTATAGTAAAATTAGTTTTAAAAGACTTATAGTTATATTGTTTTTAAAATTAAATATTTAATTGATTAAATTTTATTTAGTGAGAATATAGTTGTTAATATAAAATAAAAGAATTTAAAATATCAAAATGCTTAATGTCATAAATTAATTAAGGTATATATGAAATGTATATATTTTTAATAAAAATGAAAAATAGAGGTTAAAATGAGTTGGGTTGATATAGTAAAAGATAAACTTCCAGAAACAGCTAAAGATATAAAATTGAATCTAGATGCTGTAATAAATAGAGGAAAATTACAATCTGATGTGGCACAAGGTTGTGCACTTGCGGCTGCAATAACTACAGGTAATAATGCCTTGGTAGAAATAATTGTAAATAATATTGATGATGAAGAAATAAAAAAAGCGGCTAAAACAGCAGCTTATTTAATGGCACAAAATAATATATGGTACCCATATGTGGAGATGACAGGGGATAATAATATAAAAGGTCTTCCTGCGCAACTTCGTATGAATGCTATTGCAAGTAGTGGTGGAACTTCTAAAGATAGATTTGAAGCTTATTCATTAACAGCTTCCATTATTGGGAAATGCCATTTTTGTGTAAAAGCTCATTACGATACGTTAAAAAAAGAAGGTTATAGTGTCGATCAGTTAATGGACATAGGTAGAATAGCCTCAACTATAAACGCTGTATCTAAAATAAAATTAGATTAGTTTTTTATAAAATTTTTACAAAGTCTTAAAAGAGAGTTATAAAAATAATTTATAACTCTCTTTTTATTTATTGGATATTATTATATTTGTTTAATATATAGTTAGTTTTATAATATTTGGTATTTCGTACCTCTGTATTGCTTTGCAGTATTATGCTATCTATATATATATTTATTTAAGAATTTTCTATTTTATGTTACAATTATCATTGATATGTAAAAATTTGATAATGGAAAATATAATAGTGAATAATAAATTAGATAATTTAATATTTTAAATAAAAGGTTAGATAGTGGAGAAAAATAATAATAAAGATAATTTACATGATCAAGATTTTAAAAATAAAGTTTTTAAAAGTGAAGATATACATTATGAAAAATTACGAAATGAAAAATTACAAAAGGATAATGCAAAGACTATAATTCATAAACATATATACGTTCATGAATATAGAGATACAAACCCTAATAAAAGCCCAAAATCTAATTTAGCAGCATTACTATTGTGTTTTTTTCTAGGTTGGTTTGGGATTCATAGATTTTATGTTGGAAAAATTGGTTCAGGAATTATTCAATTATTATTATCTTGTACTTTTATATTGTCTATTATTACTATAATTTGGGTATTTGTAGATTTTATAATAATTTGCTGTGGTAAATTTAAAGATGTTGATAACAAAACGTTAACATGGGATTAATATTATGAAACTAATCCTTGTAAAGGATTTAGTTTAAATAGGTGATTAGTATTAAATATTAATTTGGCTAGATAGAATAAAAAATCATTCTAGTATTTTTTACTGTAATCATATATATTTTCCATAAAGATAGCTTTTGTTAACATTTATTAAATATACAATATACAACGTCTCTAACTTTAATATCTTTATAAATGGCATAAGAATACTGTTATAATATCGTATATTTAATAAATTGTTGAATAAAAATTTATAATAAATTTATTAATACTTCAATCAATTATTATTAACTATAATTTTTATAAAAATTACTTATCTTCTATAAATTTATTAAAAACTATAGATGGGTTAGCAAATTTGTGGCTAGTTTTATCTATAGCGTTATCAAAATTTTTAAAATTAATAAATTCTTTTTTAATATTTAATTGTTCAAGCACTTTGCTTGTAGATTCAGGCATAATAGGGTGAAGTAAAAGTGAAACTCTTCTTAATAATTCACATACAAAATATAATACGTTTTGAGCTTCTTGCAACTTGTTTTCCTTAATTAATTTCCATGGTGCTTTATTATGAATATAACTATTCCCATAATGAATTAATTGCCAAGCTTCATCTACATATTTTTGCAAACTTTTATCATCTATAAATGCTCTAATTTTATTTAAAATATCATTGGTTTTATTTAAATAATTAGTTTCTTCATCTTCTAATCTAATATTACTTAAAGTATTATTAAAACTTTTAGTGATAATAGATAGTGTACGCTGTAGCATATTCCCATATTCATTAGCTAATTCATTGTTAATACGGTTAATCATAGATTCGTGAGAAAAATCACCATCACTGCCTATATTAATTTCTTTAACAAAAAAGTAACGAACAGCATCTAATCCATAACTTGTAATTAGTTGATTTGGATCTATCACATTCCCTAATGATTTTGAAATTTTTTGTCCTTCATTTAACCACCAACCATGAGCCAATACATTTTTTGGGGGGGTAATATTTAAACCCATTAAAAAAGCAAACCAATATACGGTGTGGAATCTTAATATATCTTTACCGACAATATGATGAGAGTTTGGCCAATAATTATTAAATTTTTCATCTTCAACATTATCTCCTGTGTATTCTAACGCTGTTAAGTAGTTAGTTAGGGCATCTAGCCATACATAAATCACATGTTTTTCATTATTTGGAACTTTTATTCCCCAACTAAAACTAGTTCTTGAAATAGCTAAATCTTTTAAGCCAGATTTAATAAAAGAAACCACTTCATTATAGCGAAAACTTGGGGTTATCGCTTTAGGATTCTCTTGTAAGTATTGTAATAGTTTATCTTGAAAGCTTGATAATTTAAAGAAATAACATTCTTCCTCTTTCCACTCTATTTCAGCTCCTGTTGGTGCTACTAAATTACCATCTGCATTTTTAATCAATTCTTCTTCAGTATAAAAAGTTTCATCTCTTAGTGCATACCAACCTTTATATTGACTTAGGTAAATATATCCATTTTTTTCTAAGTTTTCCCATATTTTTGTGGCTATTTTTTTGTGTCTTTTTTGAGTAGTTCTTATAAAATCATTATTACTTAAATTTAAAGTTTTAGTTAGGGTTTTAAACACCAATGAAATTTCATCTGCAAATTCTTGAGGTTCTTTATTTAAGTTTTTAGAACTTTTCTCTACTTTTTGCCCATGTTCATCAGTTCCTGTAATAAAAAATACATCAAAACCATCCATTTTTTTAAATCTACTTAAAACATCAGCTACAACATTGGTATAAGCGTGGCCTATATGTGGTTTGTCGTTAACATAATAAATTGGCGTTGTAACATAATAATATTTAGGCATTTCTAGAACTCAATTCTTTTTTATTTATATTTTTAATTTTAGTTTTATTTTTTAGGTTCTGTCGTTTGTTTTTTGTATTTGTTCTTTATTGAGATTATTATTACTATTCAAATATTTATTTTTATTATTATAGTTAATACCTTCTGTTACCAACAATAATATTATAGTAAAGAAAATGGTTATAAAAAATCTTTTAATTATATAATTTTTGTGTTGCTGTTTGAGATCCGCATTTGTTATTTCTTCTTTTAATATGTATTGTTGATATTCATCTGGAAGAGTATATTTTTCTGGTTTGTAGATAATTCTATAATTATTTTTAATTAAGTTGTTAAAATACCATTTGTTATATTTTAGAATAAATACTAAATTAATTGCAATGCTAAAAATACTTACTGCTTGCAAAATTATAGCTAAAGTATTTTTAGAAATATTTGTAGGAGGATTAAAAAATAGGTAAGAAATACTATAAAGTGAGGTAATAAATAATATTAAAAATATTAAACATAACTTATAATTTTTTCTATAATAAGTTAAAATTGCGCTACCTGCAAAACTAAATAATACCACTATAATTAAAAATAACCAATTACATTTTGAAGTAGGGCAGCTAATTATTTGTTGGCTTTCTATATTTTTTAATAATAAAGACATTTATATTCCTATATTTTATTATACAAGGCTAATTAATATTACTGATTTATTAATTAACTTAAGTAATGGATATCATTATAGTACATTTTATAATTAATAATCTACAAAAATCAAACATAAAAAATATAATCTTTTTATATTTTCATTTTTACTTTTATTATTCTTTTTATTAGATAGTTTATTATTTTTTAGATAAATTATTGTTTTTAGTGAAAAACAATAATTTATGTGATACAATATTGTTTTTGCTTTTATATAAATTAAAAATAAGAGTATTATAAATCAAAGTTTTAAGAATTAAAAAATGATAAATCCGATAAAAATAAAAAACATTACTATTAATACTCCTGTATTATTGTGTCCTATGGCTGGTATTACTGATGTTCCTTATAGGACTATGGTAGAATCCTTTGGAGCTAATTTTATGTATTCAGAAATGATATCTTCTGTAGCTATGAGTAAAAATTCTGATAAAACTTTAAAAATGGCAAATTTAAATTCTATAAATAATAATACTATGGCAATACAACTTGCGGGATCTGATATCCCAACACTAGTAACTGCTGCAAAAATGGCTGAGGATTTGGGGTCTGCTTTAATAGATATTAATATGGGTTGTCCTGTAAAAAAAGTTACAAAAGGTATTGCTGGTTCAGCCTTAATGAAAGAGGAAGTATTAGCTGGTAAAATTATTAATAGTTTAAGTAAATCTGTTAGTATTCCAATTACTGTAAAAATGCGCTTGGGTTGGGATATATCTAATTGCAACGCTCCGCAACTTGCTAAAATTGTAGAGGAAAATGGTGCGTCTTTAGTTACAGTTCATGGAAGAACTCGTCAACAATTTTATAATGGTGTGGCAGATTGGAAATCTGTAGAGGCTGTTAAAAACAATGTTTCTATTCCTGTAATTGTTAATGGCGATATTAAAAGTGAAGAAGATGCTATTCTTGCTTTAGAGAAATCAAATGCCGATGGGGTTATGATAGGTAGAGCAACTTATGGCTCTCCATGGAAAATTCAACAAATATCACATTTCTTAAAATTCAATGAAAAATTAAAAGAACCAACTTTTGAAGAAAAATTAAAAGCAACCTTGCAACATTATGATCTTATTCTAGATTATTATGGCAATGATAAAGGTTTAAGAATTGCAAGAAAACATTTAAGTTGGTACACTAAAGGCTTAAAGAATTCTGCAAAGATTAGAGCTGCAATTAATATTTCTGAAGATACTGCAGCTATTAAAAACTTTATTATTGGTTGCTTTGAAGAAAATAATAATTTCGTATAAATTTATAATTTTAAAGAAAATTGTAGTTTTGGTAAATTAATAACATTGAGTAGAACTTTAATTATAAATAAATTTTAACGGTAGGATTATTTATGAAAGTATTATTGGTAGGAGTTGGTAAAAGTGGTTATTTTATTGCTAAATATCTTAGTGAGGAAGATTTAGACTTAACCATTATTGATAGCAATTCTGAGCGTGTAAAGGATATTACCGATGGCTATTTAGTATCTGGAATAGTAGGTAATGCTAAATCTTTACAAGTTTTGCATGATGCTGATATAAAAAACACTAATATGTTTATAGCTACAACTACTGCGGATGAGACAAATATGTTGCTCTGTCATTTGGCTGGGATTTTTAAAGTTCCAAATAAATTAGCTTATTTAAAACATAATGAATATCTAGAAGAAAATTGGCAAGAATTTTTTAGATTAAGACAAATATCTATAGATGATATTATTTTCCCAACAAATGATTTGATAAAATCTATCAAATTAAAAATTCTTTATAATCATATGGATATCTATGATATTCATTCCTTTTGCAATGATAAAGTTAAATTTTTTTCAGTTAATTGTGATGTTAGTTGTTTGTTAATTAATAAAAGTATTTTTGAAATAGAAGTGAAAGCTGCTCAAAAAAATATTAATCTAAAAATAGCAGCAATTTTAAGAAATGATGTAGTTTTTATTCCATCACAAGATGATATTATCTACTTTAAAGATAAAATATTTCTTACAACACTAACTCTAGAAATCGAAGATTGTTATAGTTTAATTTATGAGTTTCATGAGATTAGAAATCAATTCTTGGAAAAGAAAATTAATAATGTTATTTTATGTGGAGATAGTAAATTATTAAAAAATTTAGCAATAAACATTAATGAAGATAATAATAATAAGGTAAAAGTAATTTCAAATATTAAAGATGAGCAAGAGTTAAATAATTTAGCGAAAAAGCTAGGAGAATATAATATACCTTGTATTGAAGATAATATAACAAAAAGAGATTATAGGAGTAATTACCTCAGTGAAAATGATATCATAATAGTAGCGAATGAAAATGATAGAGATACAGTGTTAGATAGTTTACTATTAAGAAATCAAGATGTTAAAAATATTTTTTGTTGTTTGCAAAATAATGAATATACTAATTTTTTATTAAGTTCAGGAATAAAGCAAGTTTCAGTACCTCACAATTTTATAATGAATTCAGTTTTGTTAAATGTGAGAAGAGGAATTATTTTTAATGTATTACCATTATTTAATAAGTTTGAAATTATAGAGCTTGAAATTGCAAATGATTCTATAGCTTCAGGGCAAAGTATTAAATTTATACAGGATAATAGCTTTAAAATTTTAACGGTCTTCAATAAAGATAATAAAGCGGTTAAAGTTACTGAAAATCTATTTTTACAAGCCGGGGATAGGGTATTATTAATAGCAAATAGGAAGCTAATTAAGGCTGTAGAGGATACTTTTTCGCAAAATAGTAATATAGATGGTATATAATTTTGAGTATTGTGATACCATAGTTTTATTAAGTTTTATATATTATAAGAACTTTATAAAAATACAACTATGAAATACCTAATAATTATGCAATAATTTGTGTTATAAATTAAACAAGTGGATTTAGATATTTTATAAAGTTTAATATTTTATATCTACACAATATTATATAGTAATTAATAAAAATAAAAATAATAAATTTTTTTAATAATTGGAGCTGAAAACTATGAAACAAAATTGTCAAGATATTTTTTTAAATGCACTAAGAAAAGGGAAAATTCCAGTTACAATTTTCTTATCTAATGGAATAAAGCTTCAAGGAATTATTACAGGATATGATAATTTTGCAATTATTTTAAAAAGAGACTCTCATGTACAATTAATTTATAAACATTCTGTATCTACTATTATGCCAAATGGAATAGTTAATTTTAATGAAAAACCAAAAGAAGAAGGAACTGGAGAAGAAGCTGAATCGTAATAAAAATAGTGGGGAATAGTATTGGGTAAAAGTAAAGCATTTGTAGTACAACCAAAGATAGTTGATCATTCTTTAAATTATGATATTAACTATTTATTGGAAGAAGCGATTAATTTAACTTTAGCTTTAGATTTTGAAGTTGCTGGTAGTGATTTTAATAATATTAGAGAAATTAATCCAGCAACTTTTTTAAGCAAAGGGTTTTTGGAAGCTCTAAAAAATAGTGTAGAGCTTTTAGAAGTAGAGCTAGTTATTGTTAATTATGATATTACAGCAATACAACAAAGAAATTTAGAAAAGTTATTAAATTGTAAAGTTCTGGATAGAAATGGACTTATAATTAATATTTTTAGCAAAAGAGCTAAAAGTAAAGAGGGTAAGTTACAAGCTGAATTAGCTAGCTTAATTTATCAAAAATCACGTTTAGTAAAAGCTTGGAGTCATTTAGAGAGGCAAAGAGGTGGAGGTGGTTTTATTGGAGGGCCTGGAGAAACTCAAAAAGAATTAGACAAAAGAATAATTATTGATAAAATTTTTTCATTAAAAAAACAATTAGAGAAATCAAAACAAAACAGAGAAATTCAAAGTGCTTCTCGTAAAAAGAATGATTATAAAATAATAGCATTAGTAGGTTATACTAATGCAGGTAAATCGACACTTTTTAATGCTATAACAGGAAGTGATATTTTTACAAAAGACATGCTCTTTGCAACCTTAGATACCACACTTAGAACAATAGATATTACTAAGAAAGAAAAGGCAATTTTATTAGATACTGTAGGTTTTGTTTCTAATTTACCACATCAATTAATTGAAGCTTTTAAATCTACGTTGGATGAGGTAAAAGAGGCTGATTTAATTTTACATGTAATAGATAGTAATCAAGAAAACATTGGCTTGCAAATAGAATCTGTAAAAGAGGTTTTAACTGAGTTAGGAATTAGTAAGTTAGATTATCAAAATAAAGTGATAGAAGTTTATAATAAGATAGATTTATTTAAAAAGAAAAATTCGTTTAATTTAGAGCAAACAAATAATAATGATATTAGCAAAATTTTGCAAAATACTAATATAGACTTTTTGAAGCATGATCTAAATATTGCTGTAGATTATTTTGACTTAAATATTTTTAATAATAATGATGAAAACTTTTATAAAATTAATAAAATAGCTGTTTCCGCCAAAGAAAGCATTGCATTAGATAAATTAAGACTAAAAATATTTGAATATTTTTCAGCTAATAAAATTAAAATGCATTTAGATTTAGATTATTTAGATTATGAAATTTTGATGTTTCTATATAGACATAGCAGCATAATAGATAAAGAAGAAAAAGATGATAAAATCAGTATAGATTTTTATATTAGTAAAGATAATAATGAAATTCTACAAAGTAAACTAGATCCACAATATCATCTACGAAATAAAGAACCTTGGCTAAAATAAATTTTTTATAAATAAAATATAATTATTAAATTAAGAAAATGACTAAAGTTAAGTAATTTTTTTTAATATAATTTTAAAACTTATAAGTCAACTAGGCTAAAAGATAATAAAAGTAAAAATTTAACTTTATAGCGAGAAATATGATAATAGAAAGCCAAGATATAATTCAATTTATTTATTTATTGTGCGTGTTAGCAATATTATTATACGGATTTAAGCGAAGGAGATAGTTTTTATTTAATAAATTAATATATTATAAAGATATTAATGAATAAAGTAAATTATAAAAACCTCATTAAAAGAAGGGGAATAAAATGAGATATTTATTAGCAATATTTTTGCCTTTTGTGGTATTTTTTACTATTAATAAACCAATTTCAGGAATAATCGCTTTAATATTACAAATTACAATATTAGGATGGTTACCTTGTATGATTTGGGCTTGTTTTGCTGTTAATGATTATAATAATAGATCTTATTTCCAAAAATCATCAGGTAGAAATTAGGTATTATTATACAAATTTATAATTCATAAGTTAACCAACAAAAATATTTAGAATTTCTATTTTGAAATTTATTTAAAAGCTTAAAACTTAAGTGCTCTTAGAAATAAGAGCTTTTTTTATGTACAAACTTTTATACTTTGAGAGTTAAGTTGCAAAAGTGCATAATAAAAAAAGACTTTTAAAAATCAAAAAATGCTTTTTTATTTAGATTAATTATAGTAGTGTTTGTCTTTATTATTTTCTAGGTTGATTAAATTTTTGCATAAATATTTTAAATAAAAATTTGTATATAAATGCAAATATTAAAAATCTATATAAAATTAAAGATACAATAGATATAATAGATACTAATGTTAAAGCTGCCAAACAGTCTCCTAAGAAATGATAATTTAAAGAAATTAAGCTTATAATCATAATTATAGTAGTAGCTAAACAAACTAATCTCATTTTACTTTTTGGATAAGCTATAGCTATTGTAATTGCAATTATAGCTACAAAAGTTGTATGGCCTGATGGAAAGCTAAACATTGAGTGTCCATTGGGGAAACTTGCTTTAATATTAGCTTTATTAAAAAAGTAAAAACCATATAAATTATCTTCAAAGAAAGACATTGGACGCACGCGGGCAAAAATATATTTAAAAATACTTTTGAATATCATAGCAAGCATTAAGGAAAAACATAAATACAATAATAATGAAAATCTATTAGAGAATAATTGAGTTGGTTTATTATTAAATATATAAAATACCGCTAGTAAAAATATGGCGTATGCCAAGAAATTTGTAAATATTTTTAAAAAGTCAATATTATCAATACCATGTTCATGAATTAATATTGCTAAACTTTTATCTATAAAGAAAATTGATAAAATAGTTGCTATTAATAATATATAAAAATTTTTAAAATTTAATAAGAACATTAAAATACTCAGTTAGTTAATTAATTAAAAGAATTAGTATAACTTATAAATAGTTAAATAATAGATTTTTATATAAATTCTAACACAATATTATTCTTAAAAAACTCATCGCTGCGGAGATTCCTTACAGAGCTTGTTAAATACTTAATCTTGCCTTATTTATCATAATATAAATTATACGACAATTTTATATGTGAAGTTTGATTGCATATAATAAACATTGCTGCACTCCCTTACAAAACTTAAAAATCTTTCCATGTTTTATTTGGATATTTAAGTTTTAGACTTCAAGTATTATTTTGGTCCTCTTCTCATTCTTTCTTTATCTAGCTCATGCTTTTCCAAGAACTTTTATATTTTTTATAATATTTCAATAGTTGTATACATAGAGCGCATGTTAGATTGTGCATATAATTATACTCTTAAAGTATAATTGAGTCCAAGAAAATATTTTTTTAAACTTTTATCTGCTTAAAAACAACCTTTAAGTGTAAGAAAAATTAATAATGATTAACGTGAAAAGTGGAAATCAAGATTTATTGCTAATTATCATGCCATCATAGGCTGGCAAAATATTCTTAGGTAAGATATTAAGCAAGCTATTATAATCCATGCTTAACCCCATATGGGTTAAGATTGTTAATTTTGGTTTAATAATATCTAATAATTCTAATATTGCATCTAAATGCATATGCGAAACATGAGGTTTTTTAGTAAAAGCTGAAACAATTAATAGATCTAAATTCTTGTAACCCTCAATTGTTTCTCTTGGCAAGCTTACAAAATCTGTTGCATAACCTATTTGGCTATTAATAACAAAACCCATAGTATTAATTCTACCATGATTTTGTAAATTTGTAGTTACCTCTATATTTTTTGTTAAAGTGATACTTTTATAGTAGTCTATAACATTAAGGTTTAAAGCAGGTTTATAAAAAATGCCATTAGATACTGGATTAATGCTATTAAAAATATAACTAAAACTGTTTTTTATAACCTCAAAAGTTTCTTTATTAGCATAAGCATTAATTTCTTTGTTGCTTATTCTATTAATTTCTCTTAAATTATCAATTCCATAAATGTGATCAGCATGAAAGTGTGTAAATAAGATGCTGTCAATATAAGATATTTGATTACTTATGGCTTGTTGTCTAAAGTCTGGTGAAACATCAAATAAAATATTATAATTTTCTTGAATTTCTTCATTTAAATTATGATTTTCTAGCATATTAAATAGTGTGTTGTTATCTTCTACACTACTATTCCCCTTTTTAACTACTATATTTTGACTGCTTTTCTGGTTTTCAGGTATTTTTAGGTTATTTTGTATTGTGGTTTGAGATAACTTGTATAATCCTTTATTTTTATTTAATTGTTGATAGAAATCATGTAATTCTTGAAAGTTTTGCATTCTTTCCATAGCACTTTTATTAGATATAACTTTAAATTTGCCAATATTTTGAGAGTTATTGTTAGATTTTTTAATTTGTAAAAAAGCTGAGGTTCTAGTTCTATAATTTTTAGGGTTTTTATAGTCACAAATCCCAAAACCTCTTTCTAGGTCTGGAATTCCTGTTGATCCACCACAACCCAAAATTTTTATTTCATATATCATTTTATTAACCTTTTTATTATATTTTATAAATAATAGATTTATTTTATAGGTTTATTTCATATAATATCCTAATTTTAGATTGATTTTATTTTGCGCAATACTTTTAAAGTGTTGCGTTTCAATATGTTGGTTAAGCTTACAATATCCATTTGTTTTAACTGAGCTAAAAATTTAGTTGTATACTGCACATAAAAAGGCATATTAGTTTTCCCTCTATATGGCATTGGGGCTAAAAATGGTGCATCAGTTTCTGTTAAAAGATAATTTTCTGGAGTATAAACAGCGGCTTCATGTAAACTAGTAGATTTATTAAAAGTTAAAATACCGCTAAAAGATAAATAAAAACCTATATCTATAAATTTTTTTGCGATTTTTTTATCATAAGAGTAACAATGAATAATACCTTTAAGGTTATGATTTTTAACATAATGAGATAAAATTTCAATGCTGTCCTCTGCCGCATTTCTACTATGAATAATAATTGGTAAGTTATTTTGTATAGCGACTTGACAATGAATTTCAAAAATCTTTTTCTGTAAATCTATACTTTCTTTAGAATAGTGATAATCTAAACCTGTTTCACCTATAGCTATAACATTTTCATTGTTAATATAATCGTTAAAATCTTCAATTTTAAAGTTAAGATTTTCATTTATATGTAATGGGTGAATACCTATAGCAGTGGCAATTTTAGGGTATTCTTTGGTATTAATATTATTAATTTTATTTGCAAAATCTATAGATTTACTAAAAAGATGTAAATCTGTAGATATATCCAAAGCTAATTGTAATCCTTCTTGTTTAGCTTGTTTTAGTATTTCTAAAGTTTTTTCTCCGTACTCCCCTAGTTCTTTAAAACTTAAATGGCAATGAGTATCTATAAACTCTAAAGTTTGAGTAGTCATAAATTTATATCCTATATAATATTATTTATTTTAATATAACTTATTTTACTTCAAGATTATTTATATAGTTATATTTAATTTTAAAAATTTAAATGCAAATCAATTTAAATAATTATTTAATATAGTTGCTACATTACTAATTAATAATATAATAGCATAATTATTTATTCATAAGAAAATCATAATTGTAATTGTAAATCTATTAATATTATTATATTTCTGATGTAATTTTTCTAATTTAATGTCTTAAACAATAGTTATTTACTACAAAATTATAAATGTTAATGATTGTTTAATCTTAAAGTTATTCTTTTAAAGCCGCATTTCTTTTGAAAAATATTATTTTTTATTTTTGTTTTTATAATTGTTTTATAGTATACTGTTTTAGTATGATTTGATAATTACCAAAACTTGTAAAGGAGCTATTGGTAAAAATAAAGGAATAGAGATAATTATGAAGCAGGATAATAATCAAGAAATTATATCTTTAGATAAAGGAACTTTAAAATCAAATTACGTTATAGTGAATTTAGATGATTCTTTAGCCTATGTAGAAAAAGAAAAATTACTTTCTAATGGTTTTATAGAAGGACAAAGCCTAGAAATAATTAGAAAATCTTTATTGGGTGAGACTTACCAAGTAAAAATTGAGAAATCTAACCTTATTATTAGAAAAAGAGATGCTAAAAAGATTATGATTAGATTAGATTAAATATAATTTAAATTCTTAATTTTTTATATTTGTTTATCTTTCTATTAATTTTAAGCTTTATTTTTTGTTTATAAAAAATTTTGATAAGGATAATAATATTATGCAAATTGCACTTTTAGGGTACCCTAATGCTGGCAAAACTTCAGTATTTAACCAATTAACTAATAGTAAAAATAAAACCGCTAATTTTGCTGGAGTTACTGTAGATTTAGCCCAAGCTACTATTGTATTTGATGATAAACAGCAAGTTGATTGTGTAGATTTACCCGGGATTAGTTCTATTAATAATTTTTCAGATTCAAAAGATGAAATTGTAGTGAGTAAATATATTGAAAGTTACCCTAGTTCTTTGTATTTGAATATAATTGATATTGGACAGTTAAAAAAGCACTTATTATTAACCCTTGCTGCTATTTCAAAAAAAATAAATATTATTTTAGTTGTTAATATGATTGATACAGCTCAATTAAGTTCTGCAGAATTAGTGGAAATGAAAAATATTTTAGTAAATAAGCTTAAAATAAAAGTGGTTATGGTATCGGCTAAGTCTGCTAAAGGTTTTGACATTTTAAAAAATGAAATTAAGCAAATTTTAGATCAAGTTAATAATACAAAAAATGATATAAACTCTAATATAATTAATAAAAGTAGCAGTCAAAATACGAGTAATGATATTGTAAATAGTAATAATATTAAAGATCATATAACTAACAATAGCCTAATAGATGGCTTAAATATAAAGAGGAGTAAATTAAATAAAATTCAAGATGCTACCAATAATGATATAAATAATTTCTCTACAGATATTATTGAGAATTATAAAATAATTAAAGATATTTTTAAGCAATTTAAAGATATAAAAATTGTATCTAGTAGATTTACATATTTATTAGATAAAATTGTTTTAAATAAATTTTTATCGATACCTATTTTTTTCTTTGTAATTTATGCCATATTGTTTATTACTTTAAATTTTCATATAATTTTTTCGGGGTTAATAGATGATCTAGGCTCAATTTATTTAGTTGATGGTTTTGGTAAATTGCTTGAATCTTTAGGAGCTTCAGACATGGTTGTTTTAATTTTAGCCAAGGGTATTGGTGGTGGAGTTCAAACTATGTTAACTTTTTTACCTATTATTTTTGTTTTGTTTTTTTTAATTAGTTTCTTGGAAGAAACAGGTTATATGGCTCGTCAAGCTTTCTTAGCTGATGGTATTATGCAGAAAATGGGGCTTCCTGGTAAGGCTTTTATATCTTTAATAATGGGATTTGGGTGTACGGCAGCTACAGCCTCTGGATGCAGAAGTTTAGAGAGAGAGAATGATAGAAGATTATCTTTGTTAATTTCTCCAAGTATATCATGTAGTGCAAAATTACCAGTATATATTTATTTGGGGGTAATTTGTTTTAGTGGTAATGCTATAAATTTAGTTTTTTTATTATATGTTATTGGGGTTGTTTTTGCAATTTTAAATGGCTTGTTTTTATCAAGAAGTTTGTTTAGACAGTCCCCTATTCCTTTTATTGTAGAATTGCCTAATTATAAAATGCCAAGAATATCTATTTTATTTAAAGCTGCTTTTCGTAAAGTGAGTTTTTTTTTAATTGGCTTAGGAAAAGTTATTATTCCTATTATTATGTTAATTACAGTCTTGAATTCTGTTACTTTTAAAGGTAAAATTACAACCCCCGATGCTGATGATAGTATATTAGCAATAGTTTCTAGTTCTGTTACTCCAATTTTTAGGCCTATTGGGATTAGTGATGATAATTGGCAAGCTACCTTAAGTTTGATTACAGGATTTTTAGCTAAGGAAGTAGTAGTTGCTACTTTAAATGCAGTATACTTTAATGAAAGTGGTGATGAAGGATCTAGTGAACAAACTATTGGTAGTCAAACTTTAGAGGCCTTTACTGGTTTTATTGATCGATTTGTGTATCGGGATTATTCAGATTTTCTTGAAGTTCGAGAATCTTACTCATCTGTTGGTTTTAATATAGACGATAAAAGAGAGGTTTTATTAAATAAATTTAATGGTACTATTGGTGTGTTTACATTTCTGTTATTTATTTTATTATATACTCCATGTGTATCGGCTATGGGTGCTATTTCAAGAGAAATGGGTGGCAAATGGGCTATTGCAATTGGACTTTGGAGCTTATTTAATGCATATGTATTTTCTTTATTGTTTTATCAATTGTTTACTAATTTTAATATGGGTTTAGTTTCATTATTAAGTTTTTCTATAATTTATATTACTATATTTTTTATTTTTAGATGTATTTATAAAAAATATGCTGTGGAATGGGGAAAAAACATAGTTTTTATTAGTAAGAATAATAAATCAGTTTGTAAGAGTTGTAGCAAATAAAGTTAATTATTATATAGTTACATTTTCTAACAATTTTCCTAAATATTATTATAAATTTAATTTTAGGAAAATTTTTGCAAAAAGTTATAATAATATTACAAATTACTCAATAATATTTCAGAAGAAGAATTATTTACAAAAAATTATTTTTTTAGGTTGAAAATATTAAAACAAAATATAAAAGACTTTTTTAAAGGTAAGTATTTTTGATGTTTCTAATTTATTAAGATCCATAAGTAATTAGTAAAAAACCATAATAATGTAAATATATGGAATTAATATTTTTGTTTTCTGTAAAAAACTAACTTTGGTACAATAGTAATATATATAATTCTAACTATAACTGTCATTATTGCTCCAGTTACCCCAATCCCTAATAAATAAGAAAAACAGGCAATTTCAGCCGTACTAGCAATAATGCTTGAAATTCTAGAACTAAATATTTTAGCAAAGCCTCTACTTAATAAATTTCTAATTACTAAAGAATTGATTATAATTGCGATCATAGAAATTGTAATAGAGAAATATTGTACATAATTAGAAAAGAATAAATTTTTATAAATAGGTAAAAAGAATTGGCATGATAAAATTAAACTAAAAATTGTAAATTTCCAACCATAAGTAATATTACCTTTATCCAAAAAAGTATATAAACAAATAAAACATAACTCTGATAATAATACTTTTAAAATTATAATAATATCTAAAGTATAAACATAATTACCCATAATAAACAATGAAATATTAAGTAATAATAAAAAATAAAATTGTAAATTCATAGCAATCTCCTATTTTTAAAATAATATTGATGTAATTTTATTTAAAAAAATTCTAGTATATGATATAATCTTAATGAAATTCAAAGCTAAAAATAAATTATAAATTTAAGCCTATTATGAAAATTCAAGAAAGATTAAATTTTTACTGCACTTAACAAGTATAATTATTTATGAAGTTATTTAATCATAACTATAAAATTAAATTATTGAGTTTTTTAATTTTTTGATTATTTTAAGTTAAGGATTTACTTATTCGAACTATCTAACTCATAAGCACGTTTTTTAAAAGCATTAATAATTTCTTTTTGAGATTGAATAAATAACTTAGAAAATAAAGCTGAAAGTAATTTAGATTTAAAATCAAACTCTATTTCAAAAATAATTTCAGTATGCCCATTTTCTAAAGTATTAAAATGCCACACATTTTCAAGATGACTAAATGGCCCTTGAATTAAAGATATTTCTATTTTATCATATTTATAGAAAACATCTTTAGTAGAAAAATTTTGTTTAGTTATTTTAAAATCCACTTCTAATTGATACTCTACCACATTATCATAACTAGCTAATACCGTAACGTTAGATAACCAAGGTACAAACTTGGGATAGCTTTCAACATCAGCGATTATGTTATATATATAATCCTTTTGAAAAGGAAGAATTTGAGTTTCTTTATGTTTAAACATTTTTGTAAATAAATTTAATTTTATTAATTATATAAATTTGTTAATTTGCTAATATTTTTTTAAATATTTAGCCGTTAATTCTTTTATTTTTTAAGATATCAAAATCACTATCTGCATGATAAGAAGATCTAGTAAGTGGACTTGAGGCTACGAGCAGAAAACCTTTTCTTAACCCTACCTTTTTATACTCTTCAAACTCTTCAGGAGTTACATACCTATCAATGGGTGCATGAAATGGTGTTGGTTGTAGATATTGCCCAATAGTCATAAAATCTACATTCGCACTACGCATATCATCCATAATTTGAAAAACTTCTTCTTTAGTTTCCCCAATTCCAACCATAATGCCTGATTTTGTAAAAATAGTTTTGTCTAATTGTTTAGCCCGCCACAATAAATTTAAAGAGTGGAAATATCTAGCTTTAGGGCGAATATTTTTATAAAGACGAGACACCGTTTCTAAATTATGATTAAAAACATCAGGTTTAGCAATAATTACTTTTTCTAAAGCCCCTTCCTTATCTCTAAAATCAGGTGTTAAAACTTCAACGGTAGTTTTATTAGAATGTTCTCGAACTTTATTAATGCATTCTACAAAGTGATTAGCGCCACCATCATCAAGATCATCTCTATCAACTGAAGTAATAACCATATGCTTTAAGCCCATAGTTCTAGCCATAATACCAACATTTTCCGGCTCCTTCTCATCAATAGGTTGAGGTCTACCAGTTTTAACATTACAAAAACGACAAGATCTAGTACAAATATCACCAAGAATCATAACTGTAGCATGTTTTTTTTTCCAACATTCTCCAATATTAGGACAAGCAGCTTCTTCACAAACAGTATGTAAGTTATTAGTTTTAACAATATTTTTAGTAGATTCATAAATTGGATTATTCATAGGCATTCTAATCCTAATCCAATTAGGTTTATCTTTTATATCTAAATCTGGATTGTTTAAACGTTCTCTACGCATTTATATCTCTTTGACATTAAACTATTAAACCAAAATAATTACATAAAATAAATAAACCATTATATCATACAAATATAATATAATCAAAAATATAAAAATGATTTCAATTTTTATATTTTTATGATTTTTTATAAAGATAGTTCAATTCATTAATTAACTTTAAATTTATTCAACTGTAATTTTGATTTATTAAAACTAGTAAATAAAGATATAATAGCTGTAAATAACATAATAATGGAACTTACTATAATTAAATAGCTAGTATTAATGTTGATTAAATATCCACCTAAGAGCGCAGCAATTGGTATACTAATAAAGCTAATTGGACGACTAATACCAATAACCTTTCCTAACATATTTTGATTAACTACTTCATAGCGTAAAGTAAACATACAAACAACAATCATAGATTCACTGAACCCTGATAAAAAACGCACGATAGATAATAAAACTAGATTATTTGCAAATAAATGTAAAGTGATTGCAATAGCGTCTATAAATATACAGAAAATAATAAATCTACCTTTTGAAATATTTTTAATAAATATAGGCGTTATCAATGCCCCTAAAATAGCAGAAAGACCTTGAATAGCAAAAACAAAACTAATACTAGTAGTTGCAAAATGCAATTTATTAACCATTAAAAACATCAAATTACTTTGAATTAACTGTGTAGATAAGTTAACAGTTGTAAATAAAATAGTAGCCCATTTTATAATTGGGTGTTGAAATGTAAAAATAAAACCTTCTTTTAAACTATTTGAAATATTTTTTAAATTAATTTTTATATCATTTGTAGTGAATTGATATTTTATGGTAAAAATTATAAGTCCTGAAATTAAAAAACCTAAAGAGTTAAAGATTACAGTTAATTTTACACCAATAAAATTAATTAAAAAGGCTCCTAATAATGGAGCTATAATATTACTAAATTGCATAATACTAATAATATAAGAATTAGCTTTGGCTAAAGATTTATTTTCTACAATTTCTACAATAATTGCTTGTGATGCTGGGTGCTGGATTGCAGTTATAGTTGATATAAAAAATAAAATTGGAAATAAAATATATAAACTGATATTTGTTGGTAAAAATAAGCTTATAAATAAAAATATAGATAAAATTGTAGCAATAAAATCTGTAAAATAAAGTACTTTCTTACGATTAATAATATCAACAAAAGCTCCAGCAATTGGCATAATGAAAATAGTAGGTAAAAAACTGATAGAATAACTTATTGCCATTAATAATGCAGAGTTAGAAATACTGTAAATATATAAAGGTATAGATAATTTTAAAGCCCATTCTCCAGTTATCGACATAAAATAAGA
Organism: Porricondyla nigripennis; assembly: GCA_026546635.1. Lineage (NCBI taxonomy): Eukaryota > Metazoa > Arthropoda > Insecta > Diptera > Cecidomyiidae > Porricondyla > Porricondyla nigripennis. Next base: position 6,212 of record JANTFB010136410.1, on the reverse strand, counting down.
TACTGAAAGTTTAGTAAAATTTGTGTTAATTAACATTTTATATTTTATTACACTCCATTAGTTTGTTTATTTTTATTATGCTTTTTAAAAGTAATTAAATTATATTTGATACTAATTAAAAATTAGTATTACTACAAATATCACAGTTGCTACTTATTCCCCACTCTTCTGCGATTGATGTTTGTGATGATAGAAAATCAAACTGAATAACTTTATTAGTACTGCTTAATGGTAAATTTATAGCAAATTTTATTACTTCAGATAATAACATGCCAGCATGAATTGCTACTAAATTAACTACCGCTGTTCTTGGTGGTAGTTGTAAAACATCTCTTTTTAATTCCTCTTTATTTAATTGTTTCAAATTTTCAGAACTGTTTAGAGAATTTTGCCAACATCTTACACATCCTGTCTTATGTGGGATTACTGAATATAAAACAGTTCTAGTTGTATCTACACCCCCACCAATAAAAGGGATATTAGCTTTTATGCATCCTTCATTTATTACATCAACTATATTGCTAGGACGATCAACACAAACAAGAACTAAGTCATACCCCTTAATTAAATCTATAACAGTATCTACGTTATTTATATACGCATCTTGAAAAATTATTTTATGTTCTTTTGAAAAATTATTAATTGCTTCTTCGGCAGCAACAGTCTTCTTTAACCCTAAATGCTTTTCATTATATAATATTTGTCTATTTAAGTTTGATAACTCTATAGTATCAAAATCAACAGCCTTTATATTTAGAAAACCCATACTTATTAAGTCTAAAAGCATGTGAGATCCAACTCCCCCCAGTCCTAGTAAGACTATTTTTAATTTTTTAATTTTTTCTTGTAAAAGATATTTATTTTCATTACTTTTACAAAATGTTCCTAAGAAATCTATATTTCTATTATAACGCTCACTAAAGTAACTGGATATATCTTCAGAATATGTTTTACTAGCATCTTCAATAAAATAAAGATCGTCAAATTGTTGAATGATATTTTTTAAAACGTCAATGGAAATATCTGGGAATATTTTATTTACTTTACTATACAAATCATTAATAAAAATTCCATCCAAAAGATTCAATATAGTGTAAAGAAGTTTTGTATTGTCTTCAAAAGTATAACTTTTATCTGCAGTATTTAAAACTGTTTGATTATCTATATAAAATAATCTTAAAGTATTTTTTAATTTAATTTTTTTCATTTTTGCCTCTTTTTTAAAATAGGCGCTGACAATACTGCCAACGCCTAAATTTAAATCAACCTTAAACTAATTTACGCTAGATAAAGCTGCGTAACGTGTTTTTTTTATATTTAATTTTAAAACCATAATATCCTCCATATTTTTTTGAAAAATTTATTAATAAAAATTAAATTCATGGCCAAGGGCCATATTGTAAATTATAATTATTATATTTAAAGTTGTCAATAAATATAAAAAAAGATATGAAGATGGAAAATAATTTAATTATAAGTAAATTAATACTGCATATTTTAAATGAAAAATTTTTATTATTAAGCGAGATAAATTATTGTCTTAAAGCCTTAGATAATAGATTGAAACTAGAAGTTCTAACAAAATTGTTACAAGAACTAGTTGATAGTAAGCAAGTTCTTATAATTCATTTATATAATAAATGTTATTATACTGCCATAAAAGATTACAATCAATTAAGCTTAGAATCTAATAAAAATTTATCTTTGAAATTACAAGAAGATATTATTTTACAATGGAATAAGCTTAAAAATAAAAAACTTATAGAATCGGAACGAAATTCTAGGCTTTGCTTTAAGCATTTGGCAGGAATAGAGGGTTGTTATCTCTATGATAAATTATTAGAAAAAAAATACTTTTATAATAATTTAGACACAAGGGATACAATAAGTGATTCTAATTTTAATGAAAAAGGTTTTATTACTGATAAAGGGTTTTTATTTTTAAAAAATTTAAACATAAAAGATAATATTCTTAAACAACCTGTTAAATCTTGTTTAGATTATACAGAAAGGCAATGGCATTTAGGAGGAAAATTAGCATTAGCTTTAACATCATATTTATTAGATAATGACTTCATAAAGAAAGATATCAAGTGTAAGAGAGGTATAATAATTACCTCCTATTATAAAAATTTTCTTTCAACAATCAAATAAAGCTAATTTTGTGCTTTAAAAGCTTACAATTAACACTTTTTCTTTAAAAATTTCGGGTTAATATTGAATGATTTATTAATTTTTTTTATAAATTTTAGGTTTATTTGATATTTTTTTGGAAAATTATAAAAGATAATGCATTAATAATGTATTTAGCTTAAGACTTGCTTCTTAATATTTTTTGGTAATAGGTTTTTTGTTTAATGCTTTACGCTAAATCATCAAGCCCTATTGTAGATTACAATATAGTTTGAGCTATTGTCATAGTTGTTGTTTAAGTGCTAACATACTATTATATTTAGGTATTAGAAAAATTTATTACAAATATTTTGTAATAACAGGAACGCTCTGCTGATTACATGCTTTAAAAGTTATTGTTTAGGAATGCTATGTCCCACAATCTCCAAGTATCACAAAAACTAAAAGTACTACAAATGCTAAAAATAATATCATTCTTTTGGAGTATAAAAATAACTTTAAATATTATTAACTAAAACCTAGGAAAATTGAACTGCTCCCTAAAGAAATAAGATATATGTATAACTTATGTTTCAGATACGGGTGTTAGTACTATGGCTTGAGTTTGAATGATTGAAACGTTATATTGATTATGGATCATTGATAGTTGATTATTGCATGATTTGCTTACAGTAGAGTGAAGATTATTTCTTTATTGTGATTTATAAGGTTAAGTACATATGTTGTTGTTAGTAGTGTAGTTTGTGATATTAACTTTAGGTTTCTTTATATTTCAAGTTAGAAGATTGTTTCGTACTGATGGTGTTTTTAACCCAAACTTAAGGGTTTTCCGCTTTGGGGCATTTAACATATTTTGTGGCAGTTATGGGTAGTCACTTATCAAAGCCATCACGTAGGTGGAACTTAATCCAAAGTAGAATTTTTAAATATCCACAACCTTAAGAAAGCCCTACACTCCCTCCATACTTTTTAATATTTATAGTTTTCTATTGATTATTTTTGTGTTTCTAGTTTTATTTATAAATTTTTATAATGATTTGTATTTGTAGTATTTTGAATTTTACTATTTCATTTTTATTATGTATTATAAACTAGTATAAAAAGCAAATAAACCAAAAATAATGCCTGGGGAATTTGCTATTGCTACATTAATATCTCTATGTTTTTTGAATAATCCATAAAATACCCATAAAGAACAGTTGATGGCGGCTACAAGTGGTTGAATAGGGATTACCTTTATGTCCATTAAGATTATCCATGATTTGAGGTATGTAAGAAATATACATAGCAACAGCTGTAAAAGTTGCAACCCATCCTAAAATTTCAACTGTTTTTTCCATAGTATCTCCTAGTTTTATATATAAATTTATAATAACATTTTTATATAATAAAAAGCAATTTGATAAGTATAAAAATAGATTAAATAAAAAATAAATTTAATAATAAAAAGAAAAGTACAGACTTTTGTAACTAATAACCTATCTTAAGAGCTTTAAAATGACTAGTAGCATTATTGTTTTGTTTAAAACTATATGAAATTGATAGTATGGGATTTTGTAATACCAAACCAATACTGTTATTGATATGGAATGATCGTTAAGTATAAAGTTGCTTTCATTGTGCATGGTTTTGATCAGTATGGAGGCGTAGGGTTAAGTGCTTGTTTATTATGAATATAGTCGTATTTATATGTTAAGATATTATTATTGATTATGTTTTAGTTAAATGGCTGAAATTTATATTTTTGATATTATCTTGATACTTTTGGCTATGTTTGCTAGCTCTTGTGTTTCACAACTTTTGAGATAAAAAACATGTAAGACTAAAGTTTTACATGTTTTTCTTTTATTTATACTAACCTTGTTACATAATAATTTAAATTTAAATATTTCTATTAAAAATGTATTGTTCTACCAAAAGCTGATAATACTGATTCATGCATCATTTCAGATAAAGTTGGGTGAGCAAAAACTGTATTTATTAGCTGTTCTTCTGTAGTTTCTAAATTCATGGCTACAACATAACCTTGAATAAGTTCTGTCACCTCAGCCCCTATCATATGAGCACCAATTAATTCACCAGTTTTAGCATTAAAGATAGTTTTAATTAAACCATCAGCTTCACCCAAGGCTATGGCCTTTCCATTAGCTAGGAATGGGAATTTACCAACTTTAAGATCAATGCCTTGCTCTTTAGCTTTAGCTTCACTTAACCCTACTGAGGCTACTTGTGGATGAGCATAAGTACATCCTGGAATTAGATTTCTATTCATTTTGTGTGGATGTTTACCTGCAATTTTTTCAGCCACGATTATCCCTTCATGACTAGCTTTGTGTGCAAGCCATGGTCCTTGAACAACGTCTCCTATTGCATATAAACCAGGTTCATCTGTTGCGCAGTAGTCATCTACCACTATTCTACCTTTATCTACCTTGGCTTTAGTTTTTTCTAAGCCAATGTTTTCTATATTCGCTACTACACCCACGGCTGAAATTACTTTATCTACATTAACTTCAAATTTTTTACCACTTTTATCTTCTAAAGTTACTATAACATCATTTGTATTTTTCTTTAAACTTAATACTTTTGTTGAAGTTAAGATTTTCATACCTTGTTTTTCAAAAGATTTTTGTGCCATAGTGGATATTTCTAAATCTTCCACAGGCATTATTCTATCCATTAATTCTACAACTATTACCTCGGCCCCTAGGCTATTGTAAAAGCTTGCAAATTCTATTCCTATTGCGCCACTTCCCATTACTAATAATTTTTTTGGAACTTCATTTGGTACTAAGGCTTCTTTATAAGTCCATATAAATTTACCATCTGGCTCAAAACCAGTAATTACTCTGGCTCTAGCTCCTGTTGCTATCACTATGTTTTTAGCTGAATAGTTACTTACCTTTCCTTCTTTAGATTTTACTTCTATAGATTTGTTACCTAAGAGCTTTGCTTCACCATCTATAATTGTAACTTTATTTTTCTTTAATAAACCGTTTACACCCGAAGATAGTTGTTTTGATACGTTTCTACTTCTTTCTACGATTTTTTCAAGATCAAAATTAACGCCTTCAGTGGATAAGCCATAGGTATTTGCATTTTTCATATAATGTAAAATTTCAGCACTTCTAAGTAGTGCTTTAGTTGGTATACACCCCCAGTTTAAGCAAATTCCACCTAAGTGTTCCCTCTCTACCACAGCTACTTTTAATCCTAATTGTGCTGCTCTTATTGCACTCACGTAGCCTCCTGGACCTGCACCTATCACTATAACATCAAATTGACTGCTCATAAGATTATTCTCCATAATCAATTATATTAATAATTTTCAAATTAACACTTTTACAAGTTTATACCCTATTATATATCATATATTTTTATAAATAAAGATAAATTATTATGAAACAGACTATTATGAAATTGATGAGTTATGTTATTAAAATATAAGAAAGATGTGAATTTTTTATTTATAATCATCTATGGTTTTAGTTTGACTATTTTTAGCATGGGTTACTTCGGTAAAACAATTTCTGTATTCTTACTAACATTGATAAATTCTTTGGCTTGTGCTTCTAAAATATCTGGATTTAAAGTTTTTTCTCTTAATCCAGAAACTTTGATTTTTAAAATATTAATTTCTTTATCTATTGATTGTTGTTTTTGTAAGAGAGTATCGTATTGTTCTATTTTTTCTTTGTTACTTTGATTCCATTCTAAGATATAAAATACACTTTTAATAGCGTAAATAAATATTACTATCATTAATAGTATAATCAATAATTTTCTGCTTAAAAATTTTTCTTTATATATCATTATATAGTAATAGGTTAATTTAATTATAATAACCTATTAGATATCATATAAATTTATAATAAAAAGTTAATTTTTTAAAATATAAAAAATATATTTTATGTTGAAATACAACTATCTTCTGGTGTAAACGGTTTATTAAAGAAAAATAAAGTTACAATTATAGATGGTAAAGCAAAGCTCTTAGGTAACAATTGTTTAAGTTCTTCTTGTGGAGCTATTATAGTTTTTTTCATTTGCACATCTTTAAAAATTGGTAGCTTTATAAT
>JANTFB010136299.1:0-10880 GCA_026546635.1 Porricondyla nigripennis | reverse complement strand
TTGAAAAAAAACTAAAGATGCAGTAATTCTTGTCTTGAGGCCCCCTTTCAGAAAATCACTGAACGAAATGGGGTTAAGAAATCTCCATACAATTTGGCCCAGCCTACTATATAGGTACATATATATATTTCGAGCCGAAGCATGTGCAATCGCTGGCACTTTATTAAAATGTCATAACTATAAAATATTTTCGTTATGCATTTGGACGTGACCACCAATAAATGCGAAAATAAATGGCTCATTATTGTAGTCATTATGCCACGTACGCACAACAAATAAATTAATGTGGGCTAAGGAACGTGGCCGCACACGCGCATTCGTCGCACGAATGAAGCGATAAACCAATTGATATTTTTCTCCTCTCATCGCCGGACTCATCACCCATCGGATGCGACACCTCGTCTCGGCCGACATTCATTGCTGCGATTCGTTGCATGAATTAATCGTGCAACGTGGATTGAGGTGCGTTTGGGTCGAGAAAAGAGATTCGCCCGAAAATGTGTGTTCGATTAGACTCCCTCACTCGCGCGTCGTCGTTCAATTCGTACGTTCGTACGTCTGCCGAGCCCCGTGCACCATCTTATTGATTCTTTTTTCTTTCCATTTTTCGCTTGCTGTTTCGGATCAGTGTGAGTGTTGAGCGCGGGCACGTGCCCATATGCTCGTTCTTCCAACGTCTGGACACATTTCGCTTTTCTCTCCTAGTGTTGCTGCAATGAGCTTAGGTATATCCATCAAATGATATAAATTTATTGACTCAAGTCTTCTCTTTGCGTGTATGTGGCATGAATTAGCAACGGCAGTGGCGACTCAGAATACGTTGCACGCATTCGCACCAATGCACGGAGCACAGTATAGATACACGTAGACCGAACATGCGATTGATCAGCACCATGAATGCGGCCGTAGGTATACACAATACACACGTCGTTGATGTCGTCGTCGACATCGTCGCCGTCATCGCTGCGGACCCATGCCCTGACAGTGGAAGTGCATTCGCACTGATCGCAAGCGGATGGAAGAGTGCAGCGAATATGCGCATTGGCCATAGAGTGAGTGCACGCACGATCACCAACTCGCAACACGCAGCATGCTGAAGAGTAAAGAGATCGTCGACTGTGTGCAGATACACTTCTGGTTCCACATTTGCGATCATTATAACTAGAGTAGAGTAGGTAAATTGAACGACAAACCGGAGATGGAGATGAAAGAAAACCAAGAAGATGAAGAAGGCGAAGGAGAAGACAAAGACGGATAAACAGATGAAGTAACCTCCGCATAGCGGCCAATAGAGCGGTGTAGAAATACACGAATACACTAACACGCGTACAGGCGCTCGCACACACGCTCACAAATCGTCCTCATCTACTCTGGCGTTCAATGCAAATAGAAATAGTAGTGTACCGAACGCGAGAGAGTTGCACTCTGTGTGCATTGGATGGATCGGATCGTAGAATTGTGCTCTGCTTTTTGCCATAGAAAAGAGACGAGAAAAAAGGGCAGGCAAAAATTCGTATCGCATTTTATATAGGAGCGCGTATTATCGCGGCTCGAGCGCGACTTCAACTCTTCTATTTCACAAAGTGTGGTGCACAAGAGTATAACGAAGTAAGACTTCACGATTTTGCTTCAGTAAACCTTTAACATCTGATGAAAACAGATCGCGTGTACTTGTTAAGTGGTCTGCGCTGTCTTCCACCAGGCGAGTGCATGTAATAATAATCTCTAATAGCAATGTGCCAATTGAATAAAAATTGGATGCATCGTTCGCCGTCGGTCTCATAATAAAATTAATAAATAATAATTCGATAGAATACCCCTCTTCCATCCTTCCTGTCTCTTGTACCTTTTGGCCCCCTCCCCCTCCCCCTCTCCCAATTTCTTCATCGTTATCGATTTGTTTCCTCGTTCTGTGCGCTCCTTTTTCTATGTCCAAATTCCCGTTGCGAAAGTGTGGTTTTATCCGTGTGACATCGATGCAAGGCATCAAGGACAAAATGATCGTTATCTCCAATCGCATGAGCACGTACGTCGGCTCGTTGACGGTGATGAATAAGTGTCGAATGGCGAACATTGTGCTTGAAATGGATTTATTTTCATCTTTGAGTTCATTTGAAAGATATGGCGAACAGCGACGAACCCACTCGTCACTATCGAAAATCAGTTTCAGCCCATCGAACAGTTGCCGAAAGTGATAAAATGATGATCTCTCGACGAACTGGCGAAGATGACAGCACCCATCAAACATCAAAGGTATGTTATGAGACCTGAGATCCGAACTATGAACCGAACAGCTTCACCGGCTTCCAACTGACTCAAATATTATTATCGCGATGAAATGGATTAGATTCTGCGGAGCTGCTGTGCCATGTACTATGTGACAAATGAGAATGAGAAACGATCGTCGTGCGTGGCGAACGTTGCCATGAATATTGATGGGCACAATGCACTTGTTACATAGAACATTGGCCGGCAACGCCGTCAACTTCGATGCCTCCATGAATTGTAATTTTATTCAAATTATCAGTTTCGATTTGCCTATATTGAATCGACGGCACGATTTCCATGAGCCATCAGCGTCATGTGCTCACGAATGCAATGAATGAACTGCACAAATGTAAATTAGAATAATTGCGTGGCGACAATAATGAAATTAACGGCAGACTGCCTGCGCTAATAATATCCGTGAGATGCGAACCAGTCGTATGTACAGTACACGCGAACACACACAAAAGCGCAACCAAAGTGAGCCGCATGTTTCGCAAAATGCAAATAAATCGAATAGAGTTCGTGGCGATTGTCACACGCTTTCTACTCGATCATCCAGCAGTATCCGTTCCAACGCCATCGATCCAAACACAAAAGTTTCGTCGATTAAATGGACGCGATCGTTCAATCTACACGCCAAAAATGCAGCCGCCCCTTTTGTCCGCTCCCTTTGCTTCGCATTTATGTTTGACGAACCGATTTCCAGCGTGACGCAGAATGAGATCCATTCTGCGCATGCACGGTCCGACTCCGATGGAAAGTAACGGTTCGAAATGCGTGCCACGCACTCAGCTCATTTTATTGGATGTCGTCGTGTCGTGGTTGGTGTGTCGGTGTCCATCGATATCCGATACCCGATGCCCATCCGCAACCTCAACCACATTCATGTATCGTGCGCAAAAAGAGTGAGATTCTACGAACGTAGGCCGGCACCACATCTAACGCTGCCAATGCCCAAATGCAAGCCGAAACATATTTCACTCAGCAGTTAGCATCAAATAAAGTGTAAAATAAATATGTCGAATGTTTTGCGGTGTGGCCGTGTACGCTGTATACGCCATGTATAATATTCTGCGTGCGATAATTTCGTGCGTGTTCGCCTCATTGCGTTCAAATTGATTTGTTCGGGGCGATAAAATTTATAGCCTCTTCCGTCAGCATTAATAAATTAAAATCGATACGCTTTGTCGTTGCATGATTCGAGAGTGAGTGAGAATATATGTTTATTCGCCGGTTCTCAGATGCGGCCACCGTTTTTCCACACATTTTCGAGTACGCACGATCAGCATCAACAAAGTATGATGATGGGAAAACGCAATGCATTCGCAGCGCTGCATGCTCGATCATTGATCGCATCGTGCGACAGGCTGACATTGCGGACTCATCTCGTGTGACTACGCAGGTGACGTTCATGCAATGTCAAAGATCCGCTGAAATACGTTCAGGCGGCGATCGTATGTGAAAATCGATTTTCCACGGTGTCCGTCGGGTGTCGGTTGAGCAACTGGTCAACCAAAATCAATGCACGGAATCGCTTCCCTCCGAAGGTCTCCTCTCCCAAGGTTCCTTTTCTAAACGGATCTAGTCTTCGAAACGGTTGAATTAATCCGACAGCAGCAAAGCAATGAGCTAAGAGCTGCTCAGAAGCGATCAATGTTGTGTTAGTTCCCGCACTCAATTCCGTGCTCGCCATTCCTTCTGATCGAAATCCGAATTTCGTTGCGCGGTCGCCTTGGATTCGTAATGACATCATTTATATAGGGTTTTCGGTCTGCATTCTCGTCCATCTGAGAGCGCAATTTGCCGTTTGATCGAGAAATTCAAGTCGACCGGTTCAGTGGCTGATCGCAAGGAGCCAACACATCAACGAAAAGTGCGTTCGACTGAAAACATCGCCGCAGTGGCTCAGAGTGTGCAAGAAAATCATCGATTGTCGATTACGCGTCGTTCGCAAGAATTTGGCCTTGATTGAAAACTTTTTGTGGCTTGAATTGAAGGATATAGACATGGACATAGACAACATATGGTTTCAACACGACGGTGCCACTTGCCACACAGCTCAACGAACACGTGACTTATTGGAACAAAAGTTCCCGGAACGTGTTATTTCGAGAAAAAAAACCATCGAGTGGCCACCAATATAGTACGATTTAACACCTTTTGACTTCTCTCTTTGGGGCTTTGTCAAGTCGTTGGTTTACAGATTAAACCAACAACAATTGACCAGCTTGAGACCAACATCGTTCAAGCCATCTCGGAGATACAGCCCGGCTTACTTCGAAAAGTAGTCGAAATTGGACCTTACGGATCGAGCAGTACAAGCGAAGCCATGGAGGCCATTTGAATGATGTCATATTCAAAACATAATGTCATCGAAAGTACTTCAACGTGAAATAAAAAGATCCACAGAACTGCGATTCGTTCAATTCAAAGTTCGAGCGCATCTATTGCGAATATCAAATGGTTCATCGAAAGATGAAATAAGTTTTTCTAAAATCGGAACAGATCCAAGCGTTTCGCTGACTCGATTTGTTGGTTTTCCAATATGTTCAGTTCATCGCCCATATGGATGTGCGAGATTATTTTTCCGGCTCTTTGGACGATTTGCCGTCGAAATTCTTCTTGCTCGACGATTCCAAGTTGGCAGCGCCTTGTCGCTCATGAATAATTTTATTGTTGCAAACGGCTTGCTCAGAGCCAATGCCAGCGGCCAGCGGCCAGCGGCCAGCGTGCAACGTTCTGTGAATCGATACGATCGATTCGTTTTTCTATCAATTTTTATTCTCATTTTTGCGAGCGCACAATTTCTTTCGTTTCGATACGAATGTGTGTGCCCGCCATGCCACCACCGTTGCCAAACTCTACGTGATAAATTCCACAAAATGCAATTTCATTTGCAGTCATCTTGCCGCGATTATCGTCACGCTCAATGATTTGCCGTTGAATTTGCCATTTGATTCGATATTAATTGAAATTTCTGTGATCGCGCACGAGCGGGCACGAGCGTGCACCGTTTCCAATGCGCGCAACAAAACAACTATATCGTGTGCCTGTGCGCAATGGGCATCGCAATGCAATTGAGAATTGCTTATCATCATCGCGGCGAACGCATTCCAATCGATTTATTCCACAAGCGCACCACACATTGTTCGTAATTTATCAGCCCTTTGACTTTGATTTTAATACAAATTTATATTCCATTCGTTCGACACACTCGCGCGTTCATGCGTCGTAACTCAGACTCTGCGGTCGTTTACCGTAAATTGCAATCGAAACACCTTCGATACGAATATGAAATTGATTAAAATAATGATGCGTGAACATCGAACATCGGATCTACCTAGAACACGGTTGGATCTTGGATGTGCTGCACTTCAGCAAATAGATGACGAGCCCCTTCCAGTTGATTCCCTAGCGGAACTGTTCGTTGGATGCGTCTTCCTACGTATTCATGTGAAATAATCGCACTTATTCAAATTCGCGCGCATCACAATCGATCCCGGAATTGGGCAGACCTGTGGATGTGGAGTATGGACACTGGACAAGTGCAATGGAATTGAAACTGGATCGATCTCGCTGCGTCGACGGCATCTTCTTTCGTACCGTTTTCAATGAGCCACTCGTTAGAGCAGCCACTGTGTGACAGTGACAGCAATGCTAGGTACCCACCACTGAAACAACGTTTTCCACCTAATGGTTACCTGAACATAAAATAAACAGTACAAACGCGGTGCATCCACGTTCCGTATATGCACGCGCAAGGCAATACGCTGACGTGTAACGTGCATTGGATGAAATATGAATAAGTGAACCGAGATCGATCGAACGTATCAATTCGAGCGATCTATTAATATTTTTCCGTCGCTCTCCTTCCATCGCAGATGGAGATGGAGATGCAGCAACGGCGGCCAACAACGTCATCGTTTGTCGCCATACATCAACGGGCAAATGCACCGGTTTTTCTATTTCACCATGTACGCGACGATCGATCTTCTGCTACTTTGCCAGCAAAAATTTAATTATTCTTTTATTGCGATCAACTGAAAAATATATAGATATATCTATATGCGAGAAGGAGGAAAGACACTTTGTTCAGATAAATGACGACGCGAGTATGACTTGGCGATTCACTTCGCGATAGTCGGCATAATGCTATACGATGTGCTGTGCATGCGCACCGGTGGGACTTCCGATCCAAGCACCGTAACCATACGAAATAGAAGAATGGAATTCAAATGGTTTAGTCAAAGCGGCGGACAAGAGGGCAGAAAGCGATCGCCGTCCGCCTGGCATTGCCAATGTCAGATGGTGCATGCGGTGTTGCTTCTGTCACCACCCAATCAGCGGTGTAAAATTTAAACGATGTTTATTACATTTAATCCATGCATAAAATTATCGTATGCCGGCAGACCGGGACATGATAATCATTTTTCCCTTCTTCTTCTTCTTCTTCTTCTCCTGTGTGGTTCCCAATGCGCGCTGCATCGCAATGCGTGTGTGATGTAAAATGGACACAAAACATGCGTATGCGTATGCGTACCACGAATGGCGTGTATTAATTATAGACTTGGTGCGGTTGAACAAGCGCGACGGCCTATACATATTGAACAAGTGTATCTTGTGATTTTGATCGAAAATCCGATGCTAATGCCAGTGATAAGGCGCGACTGAAGAGAGTTCGCCATTTGATTTGTTTTCACGTTGCCCCGTGATCTGTGCGCCACCGTGCGCTAGCGAATCGTTTCGACGGTGGGAAATACCGAGGCCGGCGATCTAATTAAAAACACTGTATTTTTCACACGTACGTGATTACGCCAATACGAAAGTGAAAAACGTCACGCTCCAAGCACTGGTGTCAGTGGGAACTGGGAAGCTGGAGTTTCGGCTTAAGACGGAATCACGTTCCAGGCATCAAACAAAGTTCGACAATTTTCCGGAAGTGACGCCAGCGTTTAACACAGGATACGCACAACGGCACAACGGCACAACGGCACAACGGCACAATCCCCGGAGGCTCATATGCTCCAGTCGAATGGTCCGCACGTGCAGACGCGTTCCCAACCGATGCAACGACGGACACAGCTTATATTTGTGAGTTTCATTCGGCCACCGAAATCTACATTTCAAATGGAATCCGTCCCGGGTCGATGGAAACCGCAAAGAGAATGAATATTTGCAAGACGATTTTATGCATTCGCTATTCGATTAGATTGCTGACAACGAATACAGTCGTCCGTTCACCACCGCTCACTCATCAGCTGCATCCAAACTGAATAAATTTGATTCGCGTTGACTGGATATTTTCTTCGAACGTCACGGTTGTCGTTCCGCTCGCATCTCTATTTGACATTCGGTACAGGAGTTGCAAACTATTTCGCGCAGCAGCTTCTCTCTCTCTCCCTCTCCACATCTCTGGTGGTATTTGGTATGTGGACGATGTAGGTAGCATCGCCATCGTCGACCATTCGGTATGTAATTGTTGCACACACTAGACGCAGACATACACGTTCTGCTTCTACATATTCTTCTTCTTCGTCTTCTTCGGACTGGGCAATCGATAGCTCGTGCCGCACATGAACAACGCAAGCTTTCGATAACAACGATTTTTCGGTTTATTCCAATCCGATCGAATGGCAGAGATCTCCGTTGCTTCAGCGAACAAGAGTCGCGGCCGCAACAACTGTTACAGCAGCAATAGTGGAGGACAAGACAAAGTAATACCTATTCTTGAATAATTTTGCCATAACACTAGTTCCAGCGAATGGCCACACACCAAGCACGTTCCATCTCCTCTTCTGTGCACAATCGCATCGAAGCGGTCGAAAACGGATGAAAAATGATCTGTGCGAGAACACACCAATTGGTTTGAAGGCGATGCAACTCGGTGTGCTCGCTGCGATCCGTTTCCGAACGAAGAACAAACACACGAAGAAAGAAGAAAAAAGAAGAGGAGAAAACAAAAGTTCGAAAAGCAATTGGCAAGCAGTTGTACGACGTGGTGCGACACATACACGAAATATATGGCCGGACCATTTTCCTTCTCCGGAATTTCTCTCAATGATTTAGTGGACTGGACAGCAAGAGCGAACGAAGAGAGAAAAGGAAAGAAAAAACAGAAAAAGACGAATAAACTTTGTCAATTCCAATTTCTAACGTCGTTCTCCCCTCGCCGGCGCCCCTCCGTTTCCATCTCCCTTCTTTCCTTTCCGTCCGTCCGTTCGTTCAGCATTGCCGCAACAGGACAGAAGACTATCGACGACAATTGTTGCTGATGGGACCAGCATATTTGGATTAGAACTGGTGCGCACGAGCTCACCACTAATTCGCTCATTCCGAAAAAAAATCGTGGCATCGGCTAATCGGCGCACGGTGCATACTGCACTTGACACAAGTTTCCACTGCTCTACAAGTTGCACTTTTCTGGCCTCGCCCCCTCCGCATCCACCTTCTTCTTCTTCTTTCTCTTTTTCATTCGTTAATATTATCATTGCATTTCTATTTCTGTTTCTCGTTTGTCTCGCCGATCGTTCTGCGCAATTTCGATTCTAATTTTCTACTGTGCGCTGCCGTCTGCAAGTTTGAAAATAACGAAAAATTCAATGAAAACGCCAGCCGAGAGAGAAAGAGAGATTTTCGAACATCTCGGTGGCCACACGTTGACTGTTTGGCAGAATTCAGAGAGGTAAACACGGTAGAAACCTACAGCCAGGGCCAGAGCCTCCTCACACAAAAACACGGTGATCGATACACAGTGAAAAAAGAAAAGAATTAAAATACACAAAATGCCTAACTGTGCGTCGTGTGAGTATGCGCGCGCAGCGAGACACGGTTGCTGCGGCAGCAACAGCAATCGACCAGTAAAAAACGACTGCATGGAATGCATCGCTACGCTTTGTGAGCGGGGAGTGCAGCGGAAAACAATATCGAAAACGAGATAATAACTAGGAGATTCACGTTGCAGATTAATTAAATGTTTTATTGTCCTTAAGGCCATTAAGAAATAAATGTTTAATTTCTATTCACTTTAATATGTTCGAAATGAAGATCGAGCGCAAAAAAGACAACCGACTGCATCGAACAACGGCGAAATAATATTGTGATATGTTATGCATTTATAGTAGTGCATATCGCGCGAATCTTGGACGGGGCGAACGGAGGAAGAGCCCGGCCAAAGTGAATCGAAACCGGAGCCCAATAGCAGTGATAGCAATAATAACAACGATAATAGTGGCCGCTGCGGAACAATAATGCAGTTGTAGCGTAGGTATATATATGCATGTTGCGAACTGTTTCGGCTCACCGAATGCGGATTAATACGGCGCAGCCACACAGAAAAATATCGAAACGACAAAAAAGCGAACGGACACAGAGAGGGGGGGGCGGGGAACGGGGAACGAGGAGAAAAGAAACAATTGAAACTTATATTCCGTGGCACACACTCCGTCAGCAAACACAATGTATGTGTTCCAGTATGTTCGACAACTTGTAACGACACAGCTTCGGTGTGCACAAAAATGTTTTTGGATCGCACCAACTGCAACGTGTTCCTGGCTCTCTTCCCTTTCCACCTCTTTCCCACTCACTCTGCCGATTCTGACGCGGCTAATCTGCAAGGCTGCCGTGCGGATTTCGGAATCTCTTCGGAAAGTTTAAATCACCGCAAAATGGATGGAATATTTGTCGGGCATCTTATGTTCGTAAGTGGATGCAACAAAATGCACGGGCTCGGGCACACATACACTACCCGTCTGCCCGTGCCGCGACCGACGACGACGCATGAATGTGCCATTATTATGGACAGAGGCACACATTCTATTGTTATGCACGGCTACTTTGCATTTCAGCACGAATTAGTACAAACGAAAACGACGGCACTTCTGGTGCATAATTGTTCCGATACATTTTCAGTTTTTCGCCATTTTTTCTGCTTCTCCTTCTCGCCCATCTCGATGTGGAAGCATTGGCCGTCTCCTTTGATCAAAAAGTTTATTAAATCCGTGCATCTGCGACTAACTCGATTATTCCAAACGAAGATTCAGCAAAAATATCGGCAATCTCCGCGGCGGTCAATGTGTTGCACACATACACACTAGATGAGTCCAAAAAAAGGAACTTTTTCCTGATTCGTGCGCGCAGTAGAAAATATGAAGAACCCTTCGAAAAAACCATAGGGATGAAGAAATGCGGTCGATATCGTCGAAACCCGATTTTCGCAAAGCAGAAACCGAGAATTCGAAAAAATAAAAATGAAGTTTTTTTCATGAATTTTTTAAATGCATTTCAAGCGACAGGAAAATTCCCTCGACAGCTTAGTCCCATGTAAAATTGGCCGCTGAATCGAATTCCGTCCTCAGAATTTGGAAAAAGGTTATGCCTGACCCTACAGCGCCGTGTAAAGTCACATTTTTGGTTTTGTTGTTGCTATTTTTCATGTTAACCCTTTATCAAAACGTTTTCAGGAGTTTATTTACCAAAACCAAACTCCATAGGGTTGTAGCCCATTTCTCGTAGATGGATTAAAAAAACATCGAATCGGACAATTTTTAGATGAGGAAATTGTATTTGAGTGGATGTCGAATACATACCATTCACATTCACACAAATGGTATGTA
>JANTFB010136188.1:0-10889 GCA_026546635.1 Porricondyla nigripennis | reverse complement strand
ACTCACTTCCAATTTGCTAATTGTTCGGTGTCCTCGCGTGCACCATTTTGCTTCGTCGCTGATTAGTATTCATTAAATTCATGGAACTGGAGCTCTCTATTAGTGAGGCAACTCTCTACCCAGGTCGAAGGTTTGGACGTAGCTGACGTTGGACGGTATCTGCTTATATGCAATGGTTTGACAAGTTTGGACGAAGCGACAGGTTTGGACAATACCTACGTCCAAATATTCGACTCGGGAATTGATTCATCCTGAAAGAGAAACTGAATTATTCAATCTTCCTTTCGCTCACAACACACACACACGCCGAGTACATGGTAATGCTAGGAAACATCCTCCGAACGAATACGAGTTGCCAAAGTTATTTGAAGGTCGCCTTCATCGCCATCATCATCATCGTGTAGCCATATGTTTGCGTTTGGCGTGTATTTATAATTTGCAAAGTCACTTCGATTACTCATTTACGTTCTTCGCACGCCAAACACCTCACCCAACTTACATAAGTGTGTAGAAAATGTGGTGCTCACGAGCCACGGGCTGCGACATTTCGCCGTGCGTACGCAGCACGCCACACATACCACATCCAATATTCATCCATAATAAAAACGTCTTTTTATTAATAACATTTTTACTAAATTGATTGAATGCGAAGGCTCTGGTAAATGGAAACGAGAAAAATGGAAGGAAAGTTGTTCTGAAATACGCACGAGTATCGAGTATGATGTGCATGTGTGCGCACAGTTCCTCCTGCGATTCACGATGAACCGGATTCGCCATCAATCTCGTTGGTGTTCCTTTGCAACTTTCGCGACGGGAACAGATGAGCGAATGCATGTATTTGAAGTGAACTTGATCGCCGTTTCTTTTTTCTTCGGCGCAATATTCGTATCATGAAACGAGGCAGCGGCGCTCGAATGAGCCCAACAACAGCAGAAAAAATGACTAATTCCATACGCAAGTTGCCTGCAAACTTGTTGGTATTGCCATTGCCCTTTTTACCAATTTCGAGCCAGCACAGCGAATAATAATAATAATAATAATCGATTGACGTTGATCGTTTTTCTTCTCTTTCTCTCCGTTTCGGTAGTGTGGAGGATTTTGTTGTTGTTGCGCGTCTCCCACTTTCGCTGGTAATTCAATTGGTTTATGTTGAGCCTCACTCGCTCGCTCACATATTCTCGCATCCAAATCGATTTGAGACGATGAGAATAAATGGTTTAGAGCTCTGATGGTACTGCTGCCGCTGCCGTTGCCACTGTAGCTCAAAGTCAATGTGTAAAAAATGAAAATAATATGTAAAACATGTAAATGTGAACTCGGGCAAGTGTCTGGTTTCGTTCGCTTGGCACACACGCACTCGCTCGCACACCCAGGGCCATGCCGAAGAAAGAAAGTAAAAGAGTTGATGTCAGATGCCCGAAACAGGCTGGTGGCGTCAACGAAGAATTTTCACAACACGAAAAATCTCACCGAAATGATTTCTCATGGAACGGTTTTTTGGATGGGCGAGACGGCCAGGACGACGCCATCACCGGCAGATGGACGGCTCGGGCAAGTAGGCAAGCTGACAATCTGACATTGCCCAGCCCTATTCACGTTTCTGCGTAGTTGAGTGTGCTGTGTGGCCATGGCACAGCGGGCCAGCCAATTTCACTTCATTTCATGTTCTCTCTTTCCCAGTGGCGCGTTCCAGTTGCCTTCTGACATTGACTGAATCAACTGGATCTATTCATCAAGCGCCAACATCACCGTCGCCGCTGCTGCTGTTGCCGCGCAATGGTTTCGGTTCGTATATTCAAATGCACCCATAAGCACGCATCCACGTGAATTGCGTTCGCGTCAAATGATTTATTATTTGTTTACGATTTCTCCATTTTCACGGCTTCAGAATTTCAAAATTATCATCAATCATTTCACTCGTGTGTTCTGCCTCTCCCCTCCCCTCCCGCCTTTCTACTTATTCTCGAATACCGGATTAGCATAAAAATTTGTAATTCTCGTTTGCACGCACATACGACACACGGGGCTGTGCGAGAAACTATGCCTGCTCTTTTGTTCAAAATTGAAATAATTACTTTGCATTTTCCGTGTTCCGCACCGAACATATTCCGTCGATTCGTCCAACGTTGCCGCCAACATCTGAAATAATTGTTTGCATTTTTCTGCCATTTCCACGCCATTTGACTGCGTCAACACACACACATCGATTTCAGTCAACCCCGCTCCCGCTACGACTGAAATTCATACGAAAGAATTTTCATTTGATCCGGTTGATGCGATGATTGTTGCGAGGTGAAGCAGTTGAGAATATCTCTGTTCCTCGTGTGCGTGCTTGTCTGCGTCCATTTTTGCCATATGTGTCTGGTGTTTTTTTTTTCTCTTCTTCTCGCTCCTCCCCCCGTCCAAATGTCAATTACTTGCTCAGCTGTCAATTGCCGTAATAGCAATAAATGTCGATTGGCAATTGGCCAATAAATTAATGCCGACCAGACACCACGAAGCAAGTGGATCGAATGCCTTCATTGGCACACATGTATACCTACAAACGGTTTGAGTGAGCGTATAACACGAACAGACGGGCATACAACACTCGCCCATCAACTCAAATTTACGTTCGCAAAACTTTTTAATTCAATCGAAACAAATATTTAAACGTTTTTTTGTTGTTGTTGTTGCTGTTTTATTTGATTGTTCATTAATTTTGTTTTTCCGATGGTTATCGCTTGTCGAACGGTGACGTGACACGACAACCGATTGTAGCCCACACACGCACACAAGATATGCGAGGAAAGGGCACGATACGTGGCAGGAGCGGTAGCAACAACAAGGCGAAAATGACAAACACACCAGAAACTTCAGACACAGCCATCCCGATCGATCGATTCAATGTGCGCTGCAAACAATTGCCATCAGCACCAACCGAACAACAACAAGAAGGAAGAGAGAGAGAGAGAGAGAGAGAGAGAGAGAGAGAGAGAGAGGGAAAAGAAACAAATAATTGTGCCGATAAACATGCAGTTGGCCGAATCAATTGGAAATTATGCGCGCGATAGATAGATAACTCATGTGCTCCGATTCCCATTCATTGTTATTTTTTAGTTTTTTCGTTCTCTTCTTACTTCGGCGTTCGAAACGTTTTTGTCTCCTGCGTATTTGCTGTACCCTGTACCGTGCTTGATTTATCGAATTTTAATATACTTTTATTCGGTTCGGTGTGCTTTTGTGTTGTGTCGTCAGGCATTCAGCAGAGTTCTCAATGGAAAACCATGCGATTAATTCAGGATAGCAACGTTATACAATTGACAGGCACAATGTGAAAAATAATACGAATGAACGATCGAATATATCTATACCTTATGCTTATACATATATCAGAGATAGATCGTGAGAGGAAAAGAGAGAGAGAGACCCCGAAGCAAAAGGTATTCTCCATAGTTTTGCCCTCGTTTTTTTTTGTTTTATTTGATGTCGCTGTTGTCTCGGTTCCGTCCGACTTTCGTATCAATTCATTTCGTTATTATTATTATTGTTGGTGTCTATTTTGCGATGCGTTTGCTCTACTCTGCCACATTTCACGATTTCACTGGGAACCAGTCGCCAATAAAATATATATTTATTTTGATTTATTCATTTATTTGTCGCATCCAATTTTCATTATTTGTATTTGTTTCAGCAGCGTCAGCAGCGTCAGCAGCGTCAGCAGCGTCAACAGCATCGGCGGCGGCAGTTATCGTTGTTCATCGGTTGTCACGAGAAATAAAATTATTATCTTGAGAATGGAAAGAAAACAAGGCACTTGAGTAACTCATTCAGTCATTCACAACATCAATGACGGAGACGAGGACAGCATCGATGAAGAGAAAAAAACGAAAGCAGCAAAAAACATAGAAAGAAAACCGAGAGAATTCACAAGGACCCGAGATAGGAAATGAAAAGAAAATAGAAAAAGAAAAAGAAATATCGCTGCGAGTTTTTTCCCTCTCCATCTTCTTCATCTGTACGTTCAACGGTTCGGTTCCGATGCCGAAATAGTATTTCCTTTGTGTGTCTGCCCCTTGTTCGACATCGTGAGGGTTGAATTCATGTCTCAACGCACAATACAGAATGCATACGTCGTCGATACCCTTTTCCGATCTATTTGCCAGTTGAGTGTCGCGGTCTTGTAGACTTGTCACTCATACCATCAAAGAACCTCTTTAAAATACCTTCCTTTTCTCTCTCTCTCTCTCTCTCCCTCTCTTTCTCTCTCTTCTCTACCTCTGCTCACATCCTTTCTCTTCCTCTACGAAAAAAAAAAGAAAATATCCACGAATATCAATGGAACAGAGCACAACGATGCGAAATACGATGTCGGCAATGGCGACACGGAAGATGACAACGTAATCGCCGACAATAGAGAAATTATGCTAATTTGATGCCTAGTAATCGAACCAAGAATAAGTTGGGTCGTCGTACAGCGAAAAGAAAGTGCAAATGACAATTGAGGCGACAAAGTACGGAGAAAAGGGGGCAAAAAGGAATAAAAGGAACAACGGAACGTGAACGACGGAACAGAGAAAATCGTTTTCAGTTGGAATAATTGTTCGGCGCCTATACGGTGTACCTTTACAGCAAAATTACAAGTAGCTTCAAAGCAAAACGGCTAATTCAATTTCGGAAAGTTACATCCCATGAGCGAGTGCACAGACAATGAAAGATTGAATCCTATATCGTACGCGATAATAAACATTTTTTTTCCACACAAAAAAACTAATTATAAGGTCCGAACAAATGAACGGAAGTATGGTGTGTACAATTTACGCTGCTCAACGCAATGAATTTAAATGAAAATATTCCTCCTCGCGCTCTATTTCTCCCTATTCATGCGCGAAAACGTCTGCGTGCGACATGGACGCTCTTTGTGCACTCAATTTAGACGAAATCGATTGTCACATCAATTTCCACAGACAAAAAGCGCGGATTATTACGATAACAAAAAAAAACCAATAAACTGAAACAATACTGTGATACTGTGCTGGTTGTACTTTGTCCACGAAAAACCATTTCCGACATAATAATTTCGCAATCATGATGGTTTGGCGTCAGACCAAATGTAAGGCCATCTCGTGATCAAGCGGACGATTGTCGACCAAACCAAATAGATTTTAATTGAAAAAACTCCCATGGCTTTATCGTTCCATGTGTCAGGATCCAGGCCAGGATGCTCGACTACCGCCCGTACCCAAATTTGTATGAAATTCACCAAATATACGATGGTAAATTTATTATCGTCGCGATGATAAATAAAATGTTCAATTATGTGGGAAAATGTTGCTTTAATGCATTTCACGCTGAATATTGCCCATAGTAACAACGTCGTCGTGAGCTCACAGCTCACACCATGTTCAGGCTGCTCAGGGCGAACGTACAAAATTGATTTAATGTGACGAAAAAATGATGCTTTTTCAGCTCGTGCATCAATGCACAGTGTCGAAAGACAAAAATCAATATGGAGCATTTGAAGAGTGAGAGGAAGCGAAAAAAAGGAAATGAAAATGCACGCACGCATACTAATGAGGTTCCGCCATCTGATACCGGCTATCGCCCATGCTGATGATGGATTTAATAAATTGTTCCCGCATTGAACGGAACATGCCGCTGGAGCATCATTCTCAATCATTTTCCGTTGCCGCCCCACTTTCGTTCTCAATTTCCACTTCTTTCTCTTGTTGATTCAATCGTTCGGTTCCGTTTTGCTTGGCGCCAATACCAGTATATATGTAGGACGTTGGGCACCATTCTATCGAAGTCAACGCTGATCCAAAAACATATTTAACATTATAAAATTGTTTGCCAATATTCTCCCAAAGTTTGGCTAATTCACGCGACGGGCTCGATCAACATATGCGCGATGGAAAATGTGCGACGGCGATGGCTTTCGACACGGGCGAATAAACGTAACAATGTACGAGTAAGTCACGACTAGTGTAGCTCGACTAATTGCCTCCAAATTTTCCACGAAACACGCGTGCATGTGTTTGTAGTATTTTCAGCATTATGTAGCGATCGAATTTAGCATTATGTATTGGGAGGGAAAATAGATATTTTTGGTTTGCTTTTGACTACATATTCATGCGAGCACACTCATTCAGGAGTGACATTTTAAATTGTGAATGATACAAGCTACAGCCGTGCCTAAATGGCGTCATCGTTGTGCTAGTTGACGACATACGCATGTTCGCTGTGCCATACACTCTGAGAAATGCATTCGAATATTACTTGGAATTTACTAGATTTTAGGTTTATTCGCACCGACACGTAATAAGTAATAAACCAAAAAACCAGCAAATTGCAAGTAATCTTCGAGCGCAATTTTCTGAGTGTGCACGCTCTGCAATCGACTGCACACAAACATGTGAACTGGCGTTCAATATTTATTTAGCTCGTCGATAGCACGATTTCATGCTGAAAATAGTCCTTGTGGTTGTTCGTTCAATTCGGCTGCGTATACAGAAACAGAAGCAAACCGGCAGCCACGGCGACATCGCCAACGTTCTATGGTAAAATGGAAAAAATGTTCGCAGCGCATTGTTGGGCACAACAATGATGCATTCGATGATCGTAAAATGCTCGTTGTTCGTACATATCTCGCAGCAGTTGGTGGCGCGATTGAGTATATACGCACACAATCTAAAATGGCTGGCCGATGCCAACGATCCGTGCATCGGTTTCGTCAAAATGCCCAAAATTGAGTTCAGCTTTTGAAATTGATTGATGATGAATTTTTCGTTTTATATGCAGGCAGACACTATTCAATCAAACACACTCGAATGCACGCCACTCACACACACACGCTGGTTGAGCGAGCGGTTGCGTCTCTGCGATCACATTGCACGCATAAATCGCCGCACATACTATACTATCCCCCAATTGTTGTGTAGTATTATTGTTGAGGCGAATGCGTCGAACCACGCTCATCGCCGAACAATTTATCCTACAAAACATTTTGTTATCATTATTCTGTATCTGTATTGTGTCATTGAGGGTATTAGAGTGAAATTATTGGGCATGTGTTGGCCGTTATTGCTGTTGTGCGTAGGCAAATGTATGATGACCTTGAGGGACACTGTGTGGTAACTCACAGCAGGCACAGAACGGGTGCTAGGGTATCTGATCGAGAAAAGTATTTTGTGTCAGTGCCAGAAAATTACCATCAGATCGAAGCTTCTCTATTAGATATTCCAATATTGTTCCGTTGTGTGGCCATTGGGGTACGCTATCATACACGGTGGCCAGAAACAAAGGTGAGCCACGGCAAAAGCATGGCAAAAGCACTGCTGAACAACTGGCCAACAAAACAACAGTTTGGTTGGTCGACTCAGAGCTCAGACAGCGTGCCTACACACAAAACACACTGAACGATCTCACTTATCGATCCAAAAATAATTCGCACAGCATCGTTCCCATTCAACAGTTTGCCCTTCCAAATATTTTGAGAGGAACATTCCCAGTTTGAGTTCTGTTCTTCACGTACACGGTGGATGAAATTACAAATTGTTCACGGAAAACTGAGCGACCATGCAATCGACACGATTGGGATGGAGCATCCTGTGCAGATACAAAAATATCTTGGACCTGGCGCCTCGATGTACTCGGCGATAGACAATTCGTTCAGCCAAAAATATGACAATCGCCAAGCCATATCCGATCGCCATGAAGAACAGCGCACCGATAATGTGATCGACGGTCAAAACCACATTTCCATTTTCGATATCGTGCCGCCTAGCCTCTTCGACCAAGTATCGTCTGGTTGGTTCATCCACCAATTCGTTCCACCTATCGATTAGTCCGAATTCCATCATGTTCGCGATGATGATATTTATATGTTCTATCAATTCGTAGTTCAGTTTCAATGGCATCGCCACCGAGTATGTGTACACATTATTCGTGCGAGAGAAACAGAACAATTCCGTTCGCGTTATCACTGGATTGATGCGGGCATGGTATCGTGAAACTGCTACTGCCAAGTGTTCGTCGTATTTCAATCGGTACAAGCACTCGTCTATGTTTTCGCAGTGGATAAAATTCGCGCGAACAGCCTCCGAGACCTTGAGTTGTGGACGAACAAGCGAATTTTTTTTTGCATCAATTTCGAGCAGAATTTTGCATGAATTTATACTTCCATTACCGGCCCATCACCCTGATATTGACTGTAGGCGAGCTCGCCACCGGCAAATTTGAATCCAGCCATAATCGCCTCCGGCAATTTGTCGATTTGAGTTTCGAATCGTGGCTTCGTCAATGTGCTGATCAGGAACGTACTAAATGATGTACTGATGACAAGACTATACAAGAAAAGAAACACCATCATCACCCGAATTGATGTTCTCGATGGTTCGTACGTTGTGGACTTTCCGATAATCGATGCAATAATCAACATGAATGCCCACACATAATTTTCGAATTTCTTTTCGCTGCGCATGAGTTGTTTCAAGACGAACGACACCGTGAAGGTCGTTATCAGGATCGCTATCCATGCATTGAATTTGTAAATTTTGAAAATATTGCTCCAAAGGTCGCATGGTTTGGCCTTGGCCACACACCATGTCATATCGTCTAGCATGTAGGTGCGCGACATCGAGAGAATACTGTTGGTGCGTTGATCGATATCCATGCCGCCAATCAGAGCATCAGCAGTCCTAGCATTCATAGAAGTTTGCATAAACCACGGAAACAATAATCAGGTAAACAACCGAAACGTACCTTCTCAACAGCAAAGAATAAATTCCTGAATCATTTCCAATAATACGATTGTCTCGCGTCCCATTTATATGAATGAAAATTGGTGTCATATGCAAGTACCGAGCAATGTTCCTAGCCATTTGCACTTCAATGCCGCGATAGAACGAATCTATATCGGAATCGTAGTAGACGAACGGTTCATATGTACTGCTGGCTACACGTAATGGACATTTATGTAAATCGAGAGGAATTAACGGCTGTCTCGGGTTCACATTCCTAACAGGCTGAACTATTAGACTATCCGAATAATAGCATTCGTCCACTAAATGTATGTTCCGCACTTCTTCGGCACAGTTGGTGTCTTCGTACGGATACCATGTGTGCATCTGTAAGATGCTGGAGTCTTGTCGAAATGAAATCACCTTCACATTTAACGTGTGCAACTTGAAAAATGCCCTAAAAATGAACCTGATGCGACGATATAGTGTTCTATCGTCGTATTTGTCCATGAATACGGCGACAAAAATGGCCAACGGGTTCCATGTGGGTAGCTTGCTCCACGAGCGGAGTACGGTCGTCACTTCGTACATTGATCTGAATGCCATAAAGTAGTTTTTCGCTTTCTCGGCGATTTTCAAAAAACGTGGATCGTAATACTTGTATTGATTGATGGCATATGTGTTTCTTTCCATCAGAGTTTTCATCAGTCTGTCACGGAATTGAGTCGTATTTTGAATGTGAACCATCAGCAACGCACCGATTATCTGCTTCTCGGAATAGTAATAACTTTCACTCAACTGAACGATACACGCGATTGCCGACACATTATGTTGTCGTCCGATGGGCTCCAACATTTCGATGCCGTTGCTTTCGACAGGAACCGCAAAAACTGCTGAACAAAGTAACAGAGCACACAGCATATTCCAACCTTTCACTTCAAATGCTGAATATGAAGACAAATTCTTCTTCCGCGGAAAAGCGACTGAACCCATGTACACGTACAGCTGATTGGATGATTGTGAGTTGTGAGAACAATCGTGGGCCAATCATAAGTGGGGGAATTGATGTTTATGGTCAATCATGTTAATTGAGTCATATGTACGATAAATTCGTACGACCAGCCGCAGAATGGCTGATCGGCAGCTACTTGATATGCAGAATGTGCATTGCACATACGCACGCGATCAAGGAAATCGTTCATTTATTCATTCCGAAGATGCATTCAATTTTCAAATCGCTATTAATGCTAATGGTCATTTACCCACAGAAACCAATCGTTGACAATAGTGTTGCCACACGGAACTGCCGCCAAAGACGATCCCGTACCTTCGACGCGTACCTGGGTCGATTGTGGCACTGAATACGCTCCTATAAATAGAAGGCGAACTCTCGGGTTGATCACATAGCGGAGTGATTATTAAGTAATTCAACATAACGAGTATAAGCATTCGTACATGAGAACCTCGTGCCTCATCGGGTGTAATAGTCCCACTCCCGCGATGAATCTTGAATCGGACTGCCCTGTGAGAAATCAATGCAAGGCGAAGGCTCATTGCGAACAACATCGAGCCTCAAATGAAAATGCATTCGTCATTTTTTCCGCTACGCCTTTCACAGCGGTTGGATCTAGATTTATTGCTCTTTTTCTTAAATTTAATATATATTTCATCGAATGTTGTGTTGATACGGCTATTTTCAGATATTCCCCATGCAAAAGTTTATCAGCCAAACATCTGCAGTTTTCGTATTTGCGAATCGTTCTCCCCGATAATCAAATATCAAACCGGGATGCGATTTTCTCATTCGCCGTCAGTGTGGTCTCGATGTACGCCTCGTATACTTTGAAACGCCATTTACCAATAAGATAAGCATCGAGACAAAACCTTCGGAGAATGAGATAATTATGTTGTCCGGGTTTGATCATCGGATTCAGAAGAAATGAATTTGTCGATGAATTGCGGTAAATAACTCTCTTTCGGGGGTTCGCTCAGGAACAATCGGAATCTTTCGAGACCTGTAAGTTTTCTCTGCGAACTAGCCTCTCCGGTCTTAGCCGATTGCTCTCCGGCTTCCGGGCTCGAAATATCGGAGGCATCTGCTGGTGGAACAATCGAACCAGAGGCCATCACTCGCGCTATTTTCGCATGTGGCGATATAATGCTGTCGTG
>JANTFB010136077.1:0-10890 GCA_026546635.1 Porricondyla nigripennis | reverse complement strand
AAAATCGCTCAAGTTCTCTTGTTGTTCAACATTTTATTTCATGAATATAGTTTTTCGTTCGTTCATCTTTGTTCATTTTATTATCATTTTCATCATCAAAATAATTATCGGATCGAATGTAGAATTTACATTCACGCCTAATCCTAATACGATCTCCATTTTCGCTTCGATTGGTGTGCTCCCCAGCCTCCTGTCGTCATTTCGCATCCACCAAAATACAATACACTGCGAATATTGTAGTTCACGATTTCTTTCAGTCGGCCGCGTCAATCGATGATGACTGGCGACCACAAAACGTCATTTTGGCCTCTTAGATTCTGGTTATTTTAATGGTGTATTGTGCTACAGGATGATGGATTGGTTCATTGGACTCTGGCAAGACAGAGATAAAAACTAGAAATAAAAATACTCCATGGAGCGATTGGTTCGACCAATCGCATTGTCTAAACAAAAAAAAACAATTCGAAATCTGAATTGTGGTGGCGGTTTGTGCATTGCAATGCTCCGCCAGAAGACTAAATATTTTGGCATAAACGCTAAAAATGAAATATGATTCCTTCATTCCGCACCATGTAGGAATGCTTCTTGCTCTTTGCCAACCCTCACTCGGATACGTTGCATTTGTTGGCAAAAAAAATATCATACGGCTAGGTACTTGTCAATTCGGTCGTTGCTGAGACAAATTCGGTCTGCACAAAAATAATTGACTTGATTCCATTCCTTGCTCTTCCATCTTCGATTATCGTCCATGATTCGGTAATCTCTCTTCAGCAACGCCGTGTCTATTGCTCCTCTACGCGTTCTCCAATAGATTGGATGCGGCCATCTGAACGCTCCAGCCCGATTTTGCCAAGGCTTCCTCACATTTTGGTCGTGACGCAAGTCCCAATCTGAAAAAGAGACGAAATTCGGCCGTATTAGTGCCGAACGTAGAAACTGATTTCTCTTGAATGACGCGATCATGCGAAAATGGAATTTCACTATGACGCACGCGACGAGAAATATTGAGAATTTCGATGCAAAAGCAAGTGAACGACGCTAATGACCTTGGCATTTCCCAAGATCTCGCTTTTCGTAGAATAAATTTCAATTCAATTTGACGCCGTTCGTTTCTGTTGCTTCGCTGTTATTGTTGCATTTCGTTCGACGCTGGAAATAGTGTATGTTCATTCAGTGTGCAACCGAATGCAATTTCGAGCAATTAAAAGTGAATAAGAAAACGAAGGCAACAAATGTACGTGCATTTTTCGATTTTCCAAAATGAGAAAAGAAACTCTTCCAATTGATGGCGCGTATTCGATATTTGTGCCTGTATTGTGTGTTTCTGGTCTTTTCGATGCTCGTGCGAGCAGATGTTGTATGCGTTCACCGTCGTGGATAATGGGTGAGGGAGAAAGTTCACGGCTCCTTCTCTCGCTAGGCTTCGAAGTCTCTGGTAATATTGATCGCGGCCAAATCTGACCGTCACCAGGACCGTGAGTGCGATAACTTGACCGCGACCTAAATTCTCATCTCATCCAGTCGGTAACGGTACGAGTAACGTATTGACCGTGGTCGCACAGTCGGATCACTCTGATTCATGTTCTTTGCAGAATAATTTCTGCATAGCAATTGCACGTGGATCCACCGTGGATCCACGAACTATCACAAAACCCACAGATTACCCGTCACCTCCAGAAATGTATTTCGATGATTCTTCAAATTTCTGTCAGTCGAACTGCAAAGCAAACGCGGCTAGCATTAAATCGTAGGAATAACGGAAAATCAGAAAAACTACGAAAATCAATCAGAATCGCAAGGATAATTGAATTTTCAGACAAACGTGTGAGTTTTGAAAGAATCGAGAGGATTACTTGGAATCGCTATAATTATAGAAAATCACTTCGTAAGATGGTTACCCCAAGAAAAACCTAGATTGTGCTGTCTTATGGTAAGGTAAGATAGGGAGGAGACGATTTCCTGTTGCCGCCTGGCGAATTGATTGGTTCTCCAGCAAATAACAGAAGCTTGAGCAAGCAATTGAAGAAAAACGGCTGATCAATAGGCCGCGAACTTTCTCTCTCAGATGTTTCGAGAAGACCGTTCAGTAATTGAAATACAATGATGTTGATAATAAACACTGGTTATTAACTTATTATTATTATTGCATTTGACGAGCCATCATTATCATGTCTGTCATGCAATCGAAGACCGATTGGGCGTACATCGATCGTGACTCGCGATTGTGACTGGACGCGCGTTTCTAGGGTTTTCAGTGGGTTCGATTTCGGAAATTCATTGCGAAATACCGACAAATCTGCAGACTTCGAGTCGCAGTATTTAGAACGGCCTGACGCCTGAGAGTTCGATGGCTGAAGGACTTAAAAAAGAAAAGCAAAATTCATTTCCTTCACTCACCGCAAAAGACGTTCAATTTTTAAATTTCGTACGGCTGTCGCATGATCCCAATTGGCGGCAATCAACGCCTGTCGCGCTTCGTGTTCCACACCCACAGTGTCGCCACCATCACCAGCCAAATCGTTGATCAGCGCCATCACTCTCTGCTGTTGATTTCCAATCGCATCGACACTATCGAAGCCATTCGTTTGCATCTGCTGATAATGGCTACCGATGTTCCCATACATCTGCTGTCCCTTATGAGCCCGGTCGAGGCGTCGTTGTATTTGCTGCGCGGATAGGACCGGCGGTGCGATCGGTGCTGGCCGATGTGGACGCAACAAATCTTCGCCAGCCACTTCGTCGTATATCACAGTTTGCGAATCATTGTTCGGAGTTGTTTCGTAGTAATCGATGGGTTTGGTATGCACTTCGGCCGTCGTGGGCATCACGAAGCCATAGTAGGCCGATGAGTTGGATGATTGCGGTGTCGCCACCACGTCGTACACATTACCACCAGCAATGCTTCCATAAATATCACTCGTCACCGAGTAGTTGGGTCGAGGTGAATTGGATTGAGTTGGAACGACCGAAGATACTGGACGATTCGAAACGGCAACGAAATTGTGCTTTTGCTCGGCGGCCAATGAGGCCGCGTTGCCGTACACATTGGACATGGCAAAATTGCTGTAAATCGCCTGCGTTCGCACGGCCTCGTTGATTTCGGCCATGGACAAGGGACGATTTGTGGGGCTGGCGCTAACCGCATTGGACGGCCACGCTTGATTCGAACCCGAACCGGCAACCGGCAGAGTCACATCGCTGCTGGTCGTATCGGTGTTGAATTGTTTTTTGGTGGCCGTCGGTGAGTAATAATTTCGGCCCATCGACGATTGGCTGTCGTACGTTGATTTGGCGTAGGCGACCTCTTCGTTTATCGCCTTCACCTGCGAGTGTGTGAGACGCGACGGTGACATTGTTTCGTTGTGCAATCGATTCCCGTACACCTCGTTCGGAATGGCCGTCACCGAGTATTCTTTTCCGTTTTGATATTGATTGCTGTGTGCGGCCGACATGTTCAAGTTCAAATTGGACATTGCCGTCTCGTTTTTGTACATCTCTTTCTCGAGTTCGGCCAGGAAGGTTTTGTCGATTTTTGTTGGTTCGCTCCGGCCAAAGGAGCTCATCAGATCACCGCCCGTTGTCGAAAGGTCGGCGTCGGTGTCGTGCAGCGTCGTGGAGCTCAAATTGACATTCATTGAGTCGTTGAGTGTGTCGCCGCTGCTGTTTGCCAAACTTAGTGGCGAAATCGTTCGATTGGTGTCCAAATGTCCTGCCGCATTCGATGGCCGCCATTGCGACAAATTTGCACTTGTGTTTGCCTTTGCATTCAGATCGATGCTGTTCAAACTGGTGTGGCTGCCTTTCGGACTCAACGAAGCAATCGTAGATTGCACCAATTCGTCCAATTGGGTCTTGGGCGATGCGGCAATCGGACGCTGCCGAATCGCCGACACACCGTTCGTTGGCTTCGCTGCTATCACATTTGATATCGTCAGCGGACTGTACGATTTGTGCGAAACGATGTGCGACGTATCGAATGGATCGCCTGCCGAACCTGACATCGGATTAAATGTTTGGCTCAGACCGTACGTGTTCATGTACGTCGGCGGTGAGTGATATGGCGGTGGTTCCATTTTGCCATTGAGATCGCCAACAAAGTCGATCGCTTCGGGCGTCGAGGAATCACCCTCGGTCGGCACATCGATCGGCGCATCGAGGATGCTCATATTCATGTTTATCCGTTGATTTGCACTCGTCGTTGTCGGCAATTCGCTCGGTGGCGACAAATCGATGAGCATACCTTCTTTGCCGCTGCCATCGAAATTCGGCTGTGGCGGACGCTTTGGGGCGACCGTGGACGATGACTTCGTCAGCTTTTGTTGCTGCTGCTGGTTGAATGTGATGTGTTTCTCGTTCTTCAATTTGATGTACTTGAATTGTTTGGTCGCGTTGCTTTTGCGTTCGCGCGCATACTGTTCCGAGACGCATTTCTTCTTGCGCACGTCCTTCGTTGCCGCTGCCGAGCCGCGAAGCTCCACTCCACCCAAATATGCCGGATCTAAGAACGTTGGATTTCCCCACGACTGGCCCAACACCGAACCGTGGCCTGTGTGACGAAATGATTCGTTCAACGGACGACTGATGTCGTTGCATTTCCCTTTCAACGGCTCGACGACATTCCTATGCAAGAATTGAGAATGGACGAGCGATTAGTGACCGATTGTCATTCCACAGCAGAGAAGCGGCGCACACTTACCTCGGAAATGTTCCGATGTCAAACGTTCTTTGGTTCTGTCCTTTGATGTACCGTAAGTCGAGCCGACCATCGATGACAGCGACAATGTCCCCTTGATCGATCGTCAGTCGTCCCTCATTCATGTATGGTGCGATCGCTTTGACTAATGGTGGTGGTGAACCGTACAGGAATTCTCTGTTTGCATCAACGAAAAAAAAGGAAGAAATGCGATTAGCGTGTCTGACAACGAACACTGAATGGCCAGTGACTTACTTGATGGCAGCGAATGTGGGTCGTTCGCTTGGTTTTTTGTCCCAACATTGCAGCATCAATTGATAAACATCGGGCGGACACGAATCGGGATGATGCAGGCGTTCGCCCTCCCGATCGATTTTCCGCAGTATTTGCGAGCCGTTCAATCCAATCCACGGATCCTCGCCGAACGTGAACATTTCCCACAGCGTCACGGCGAACATCCACGAGTCCGATGCATGGCTGAATTGACGATATCGCAACGATTCGGGCGCACACCACGGAAACGGCACCTTCTTGTGTTCGGTCATGACATAGCAATCGTCCTGCTGCGGCAGTGCTCGCATCAGACCAAAGTCGCCAATTTTCACTTTATTGGCGGATGTGAGCAGAACGTTGCGACAAGCCAGATCGCGATGCAAAAATCGTTTCTGCTCCAAATAGGCCATACCGGTGGCCACCTGGCACGCCCAATCCCAAATGATCGGGTACGGCGTCTGTTTGCATTGTTTGCGCAACGTGTCCAACAGTGAGCCGCGTTCGGCCAGTTCGGTGATCATCATCATCGGTTGCGTCAACACCACCCCGTACAATCGAACCAAATTCGGATGATCGAGTGCGTGCATCGCCTGCACTTCCTTGAAAAAATCCTCAATGATGCCCGGCTGCGACAGATTGTCGGCTTTCAGCACTTTGACGGCCACCGACTGAATAACATTGGTCGGCGTCGTCCATTCGCCACGTCGCACCACACCGAACGAACCGTCGCCCAATTTGATGCCCAGCGTCAGATCTTTCTCGTGAATCAGACACGATAAATGCGTCGACGAATGTGCGCCACCGTTCGTCATTGGTTCGGTGGCCGATGACTTCTTCACCGTCGGCTGCTGCTTACCGCCGCCAATCAGCTTCGATAGAATGTTGCGACGCCATTGTTGCGTCTTCTTCTTTTTCACCGCCTCCAGTAGCCGACGGATAGTCGGTTTGGCCAGGCCCAATTTCTCCAAATCGTCAGCGTGCACATAGTCGAAATGTGCCAGACGTGTCACTTGCAATTCATCGCGGATGCGCACATAAAACTGCTCCAGCTGAACATCACGCAATAGTTCTTCGAGCCATTCGCTTTCGTCGCTGGCATCCATTTTCTCGCACGCGAATCAATGCGGTCGCAGTGTGGACGCTGTTGTCGTCGTTCGGCCGCTCGCCCCAATTGCGCTGTTGTTGACAAGCTGTTTGATTAGAAAATAGAGCGGAACACAAACACTATGAGATAGAACATCAATTTGATTGAAAGGAGAAAAAGAAGATATTTCCACTGGGTCGGTGGTCGATGCGTCGAGCAAACGGGCACACTCGTACTCTGCACGTATCGCAATCGTCGCCGTGACCTTGACTTTCTAATCGTTTTATGGTCGGTCGCCAGCAATTTATGAACGTCAACATTCATTCGCCCACGCATTCACTCTGATGCCAGTTGATCGGACCCCAACCACTGGCCACAATTGCACGAACGCAATCGACCGACGGAGAGACCATTTGTGGTTTTCGCATCCGATTTGACGGAACTGAAATCGCGACGACTGCGACCGCGATTTGCTCATTGGCCATTTCAGTTGTTCTGAAGAAAGCCGAAAAGTGCAAATGCGTCCACGCGGAGATCGGCAGCGGTTGATTGATCATGTGCCAGTCGAGTGCTTTCGGTTGGCGTATCGCCGTCGATCATCGCCACCATTCCAAGTATTTTGCCGTCAAGCGAAACGAGTGAATGAAAACAAATGCGTGGCGTGTCGAATCTCAGTGGGTCACAATTCCATTCTGAGATGGAATGGATTCGATGCGTCTGAGCGCGAATTCGTTTCGGTGGGCTGTTTGTGCGTGACAGCGATCGTCGATACGAAACGGATGTGTCGGACTCGATTCTCATTTTGTGCGCGAACAAGTACGGCACTCGACCCATGGCGATGATGTCACCGCTCGCTGAAGATGATGCTGGGCGCGCACACATCGATTCTGCGTTCAACGACACTTTACGGACACAAAATGCCGCTAGTCACTTCACGCGAACGCACTCGCGCCCAGGCAGGCACGTTGCCGTTGTCGAGCGCTCGCATTTTATTTGTTTACGCCATCTCTTCATTAGTCGTTACTCCGTTCGGCATTATTTCGATGTGAATGAGCCGTTTGTTTGTACAATTGGATGTGATTCGTACGCGGTCGGCAACACGCCCGCCGTACGTACTCGCCGATCACACTCGCATCACGACACGAAAGTGTGTTGGGATCGATCGCAGTCGGCTCGAAGCCAGCCTATATTGAAAGGTGCGTCGATGGGAGATGGATGCAAATACGCGTGAATGGGTTCGATGGTCACGTGGGACCGATTCAGATTGTTTTGGCAAATGCGCTGCGCATCGAATACATATCCGCCCTCGCATTAATTACTATCGCGCGGCACATCGAATCCGACAACGCTCTGAATCGCACCACACATGGCTGGGTCGGGCTTGAAACGGCTTCATATGAATGACAGTCGAAGCTGAGCTGCGGCTCGACAATGCAGGACTGATACGTCACGGAATAAGAATTTATCGGCGCACGTACACCGTATACATCGTGTACGATGGCCGGCTCTGGCATTGTTGCGCGGACTTCACATGACATGTTTTTCCCATTCGGTTCGACTGGAACCTGAAAGTATGCTCGAATGTGTTTCGTCGATGCAATCGAGTCAGGTGGCGAAAAACAAAAAACAAAACGAAAGAAAACGAGCGACAAACAATCATCAGTTTTCGTCAAACCCAATTCGATGGTCGCAGTCGATAACATTGTAGTTCAATGCTGGACTGTTCAAATGCGGATGAAATTGTTCCCATATTTTGTTTGGTTTTCTCCTCCACCTCCTCCTCCTTCTTCTTCCATACTTCATTCTGTGGCAGTGTGTGTGTGTGTTCGCATCGGTTCACAGTTAACACAATGGCCACAGCCACACCGTTTCATAGAGTCGCTAGCGCACGTCGACCACACACATGTTCCACATTTTCCCATTCTTTCGCTTCATTCCGATTTCGTTCGTATGGAAATGAATTGTGACTTTGCTCTCTTGCTGTCTCTTTCCCACCCACTCTCGTCGCGAACACAGGATGTAATTTAGAATGGATTCACAAGTGGCGGACTCATGCAGAGACAGATAGAGTGAGAAAGAAAACACGAAACTAAACGACACGAATGCTGCATCTCCATTTCCATACACTTCAACGATATGCTCTAGCATCGGCAACAATCAACAATCAACAGCGGCAGCAACGATCTAATAATCCGAATATTTCGCATGCCGGAATGGATGGAACACAGGCACACACACACACACACACCGGTCGAGAGTGCTCGAACAAATCGTAGTCGAAAGTGTCGGTGAGTGACGGTTGGCGTCGACGGAATGGCGTTTCGCATGAGCCATACATAATCTGTCTCATTTGCGCGATACCGGCACACTCAATTTAATTAGAAAATTTTGTGAAATGGAAATTGGGAGAAGATATCGTATGTTCATGCCTATATTGGTAGGTATCCGTGCCTTCGATGTGCTGCGCGATCTTGTCGACGATGCAGTCTACCAAAACCGAATTGGTGTTCGACGGCTGCTCTCGAAGCAGTCTTTCGTCACATTAGGAGCGAACGACGTGTGTACGTGTGTAATTGCACGAAACGATGGTTGCACACACGGCAGCCACCATACCTGTCAGCCAGTCGGCGCTCTCTATCGATTGTCGCGTCACGTTAACGTTAGGCGAGACTCCGCGTGAACGCATTCCTTTCAATTGATACTCGTGAGCCTGAGCGCATGTCATTTAATTGCATCTTTTTCACACAAAATTTGCTGCGACGTCAACGACACACTACACAGCGAAACGCGAGCACGAGCCGCCCATTTCGACGGAGGATCGAACGCAAAAAGACAATAAAATCGAGAGATAGACGAGAGAGGAAAAACGGAATTCCGCGAAATGCTGCGATAAAGACCATCGAAACGGCCGCAGATCGTCGAGCTCGTCGACGCTCATCAGACCTGAACTCGATGCATGCATGCGCCAGGCCGATGCTGCTACGTTTGTACTTTCTCTTTTATTCGCTCGTTTGCTCGCGAATAGAATTGAGTATTTTTTCTCTGATTTCATTTCAGTGTTTTCCCATTTGGCATTTGAGCGTATGCATATGGCAGCAGCCGACTCGCGCGCACATTCGCTGGAGCCGTCGCACTGACAGACGGACACATTTCTCGCGTAATCCAAACATGAAACCATCAACAACTCTCCGTATTTTTCTCTAATTAATTGTTGAACGCAGTTGAAGCGGCAGGTTATGGCCAGAGCCAGCTCGTTCAGTTTGGTAACACTCAAACCAGGCAAAGAAAAGAAGAAATGAATTCGAAAAGAAGGAAAAAGTGGTCGCGTTCTGCGCCGCACGCCCCATGCCGTCGCCGGTCACTTGTGTGCGCGACAACTTATGACAGATTTCATGGAAATCGTTTCGCATTTGTATTCATCGTCGTCTCCCTTCGCCAGAATGCCACTCGAAAATGCGAGCGGTCACACATTTGTTGCCGATTCCGGCCAACCGAACGTAGCATTTATTACGTCGCCGTTGTCTGGCACTGAATGTTACGTCGAAGCAATGCGCAGCGTCAAAGCAACAGGCCAATCGGCGACTAATGCATGAACAATTAGAACGGCAAATGCTCGGGCGAAACTCAAATGGAAAACAGTCGCAATTGCAATTGAAGGACGCATACGAGCCCACAGTCGACGACGTTTGCCATCGGCGGGTCTACTTGGATTGCGGTCGTCGCATTCGAGCAACGATTTCGCAATTTTGAACCGACCAATTTCGGGAATCGCATCGTTTTTATCGAGCGAACGTGGTTGTCGTTCCGGTGTTTCGGAGAAAACGATGCCCGATTTTCAGCGAGACACGCGCACCGCCAATTCGAGACATTGCTCGTCCACTGCCACAAACCGATTGCTGCTCCGTCGGTGCGACTCGGATAAAACCGAAGAAAAGTTTTCAGTTCTCTCTGTGCCAACAGCCAGCACAAGACGCCAGCGAATACGCACCATGTGACGCACTGATGCCCACTTTTCAATGACGAAGCGGCCGTTGCAACCATTCGAAATGGCTGTAGATTGTGTGTTTGTCCAAACAACGACGGCGGCCGCCGGAGTTCGACGTTTCACAACACACTTCGTCTCCTTCTTCGTTTTTCAGTTTCAATTTCTTTTTCTTCGGTCACATCGTGCACTGCGTGTGTGTGTGTGTGTGCAGCAGGCACGCTGCTGCTGAGGCAATAGCCGTCATCGAGACGTTCACTGTGTCGAGCAACTAGAAATGTGTGCACGAATGTATCGGAGACGATGCGAATGGCAGGTGCATTTATTTTGGCATTTTTCTCCTTTGTTTGCGATTTCGTGATGGCGTTGCATCGCATCGCAACAGTTTTCTCCATCTCTCCGCTCGATTCCCATTCATTCGATATTCTTATTTGGCTGGCTGGTGCTGTCAATCAGCTTCGCTTGCATCGTGTTGTGTGCACGCGTGTCTGTGTCCGTGTGCAATTGGGCATGTCGTACGGTGAAATTCGAAACGAACGAAAAACGCATCAAGAGCAAAGGCAATGAGCAAGTCGAAATGCGTCCGACGTGATGCAATTGGGCAGCATGAAACGAAAGATGCCTTGAAACGAAGCGGACCCAGGCAAACGCACACAATTTATGCATACGACACGATCGCCGCTCGCGCATCGCGCTTGGAGCAGGCACAATTTTTATTATTATTGGGAATGATATGCAATGAGCGCGCGTGCGAATCGTTTCGCACGTACACACGCCACACCACACAATCACATAACATCATCACCTTGACCAATCAACGAACGATAAATAAGCATTTGGCCGCGCCATTTCGATGTG
>JANTFB010135966.1:0-10893 GCA_026546635.1 Porricondyla nigripennis | reverse complement strand
GATTCTGACTACTATTTTATACAAACGAATCAGGTATACTTTTATTCCAAAATACAAGTAGCTTTTTTATATCTACTGCAATACTTCAACAGTTTACACATAATAATGTTGTTCCACTCGATTTATTTTCTCGGCTGATATCATTCAACAACTGTCTGACATCCTATTCTTATCATATGTTCTTTTCGCCGTTAAGTTTCATAGTGTTTAAATTATTAAACCCAACAACAGCAACAACAGAAACAGAACAAACATGAAAACTTTTTCTATAAATATATATGTATATATACCCTATATATATATAATTTTAAAAAAATGTTTAAGTAACAATCGAATACAAACAAAACAAAATCTATATGTCTATCTATTTACATACCTATATAAAATAGAGTGTATTTATTATTGTATTTACAACAAATGAGGAAAAAAACATATTCACACACTCACACCCAGACGAAAATATTTCAACAACTATAAAAGTTATAGATTACGAAATTTTTATTCATTTGACGATAAAATGTAATAAAACATATAATTGAGAAAATGAATGAACTTTGAAATTGCGGCTCAGATCGGATCATTTTATGTTTATTTATTTATTTTTGTGACTAATTTGGGGTCGCTGAATTTGAATATCAATTATTGGAAAATCCAAATTTTTCGGAATGCAACTCCATTCAAATCACATCTGAACGCTAAGTCCAAAACAGCAGGAATGAATCGATTTTGCCCGTCCAATATCCTATTGTGTCCATTTTTTCGTGGGTACGAAACACGCAACACATTTCAAATGATTGATACAAATGATTGTCAACATGGCCAAGCTAAAACTAATTTTGAAATAGATATGTGGCTATAAATATATAGTTTCACACGCACCAAACAATTTGGTCGAATACGTGTATTTTGGCTTGCTGTGGTGTGCGAGACGACGGAATTGGATGCGCGTGCCTGTTTGCAGGCTCCTGCTTGCGAATTCTTGTTACACAATTCTGATTTGTATCCATATTCTTTCCATTTTTTCCATTTAAAAAAAAATGTTTTCGGAAAAAAAAATTATATCAGATGCATGCACTCACGTATATGAACACCTACCATTTAGTAGGTATTGTAATATACTATACTACAAACTGACCGTATTCAACAATATTTCAAGTCACCTGGGCGCTGAGCGTCCTGGATTTTCGCTTGAGAACCATGTCATCTGATCGTGGAGTTTTGATTGAACATTTGAAACTTGGAACTTCATGATTGCTTCCAATTAAAGAAATATCTTCTCGCCAATTATCATCCGATTGGAATGAAAGAACGAAACCATCGTTGGACGCACCGGTCAACTAACTTCCCAATAATTTGTTGAACCGAAACGGATAAAGCGCTCACGAGATCTTACGACTGGAATGGAATTCGCACCACAGAAAATTAAAATTTTCCAATTTCTCAAGATAAATTAGATTTTCGCCTTCAGTGACCCCATATCAGCGTCATTTGTGAAGGGAATAAAAATCAATGATAAGATGGAAGTTGAAATGATTTCGATTAGGGGTCACGGGGCCTTTTCCCCTCGTTCATGAAAAAACGGGCCGATTTTCGCGCTATTAGAATTAAGCTCCATTGTTTCGATCGGAAAGATTACCAGGAGTTTTCGAGACATGATTATCACGAAATCATGAAACTTATCCGTAAATGGATGTTAATGAATGAATGTGAACGTAAACTGAATGACTGCGCCAAATGCGCACGAAGGACCAATCGAATGGTCCCTCTACTTTTCAATGTACTTCATTTTCGTGCATCGGTCGGTCCCATGAACCATTACTCCTCCTCTACGCACGGGCCACAACAATCAGCATAATCAATTTTAGATGAATTGACGAGAAATGAGATGAAGTTGTGTAATGCGTTGAAAGCTGAACAAACCAGAAGATAAACTTGTGTAATGCGTTAGAGAGAACAAAAATATTTATGGAGTTGGAGATAATTTCCGAAAATCTTTTACATTTCGAAATGACAAATAAATATGCAGAAGCAGTGTTTTTCCAATTCCGGTACAAAATCCAAAACATTCTCAGCGGGAGTTGAGAAAATAGTCATTCACTTTTTTTTTATTGACAATTTTAGAGAATCCATATCGCAATATGAGACCAGCAAATATTGTAGAATATTGTAGTATGTCGTCTGATGTATGCAATATGCATTGCATATTGATCAATGAAAGGCGGTGGAAATCACTCTAAAGGCATTATTTTCCAATAACTTCTACTCAATTTCATTCGAATGAAATTGCTACTCCAAATAGTTGAATGTTTCTCCTCCACGGCCTACGTTATACAAAAACATTTTAAAATCCGGTTCATATTTGTACATGTACAGAGGCGAATGCAACTCTATATTCAGGATACCTATAAAACTGACAAAAAATCCAATATACTGAAAACTTATATGAGAAAAGAAATGATTCAAAAGTGCACAATATTTTTTCATGGAAATGCATTAATCCAATTGAAGTTTTAAGGATGGCATGAAAGGAGACGGGTTTGACGAAAAAAATGGAAAAGTTTTATATTGCTGTGTTCACGATACATATCTCGTTACAACCCAACGAAGCGAACTGGATTTATATGCTATGAAAGGGGGTTTCCTTCCCCCGAACTTATTTGGATTGAAAGCACGGTATGCCTGGTAGGAAGCTGGGTGAGTATGTTCGCTAGTTTTCATGCAACTATATTGGCTGTATTGTTAACGTGCATTGCTCACGCTGCTATCGCATCCTCTTTCATATGATTTGACTCTTTTAACTTTCACTCGGGTATATGTGTATATATTTTAACAAAATATATAATAATATTCAGTATTATGTTCTAATACAATATATTTAAACACAAAATGGAGGAAAGTAGAACAATATAAGAATGTAGGTCGATCGTAGATGGTTGAAGGGTGAGAAATACTTGAATTAAATATTTTATCCGGAAGCGACGAACGCTATTAATTCCACAATAGCATCCATATGTATTCTCCATTCGTAGTTACGATCACGGCAGCTATATATATTGAATGTTAATACCTATGGCAAGTCAAATTAACCATTAATTTGAACTGAACTCAAATTTCGTTTGATTCGCTGCTTTTCCTGAATGCATTTTTCTCACATGGCTCTTAATTAGTTTTCAAATCGACAAATCAATCATATTTATTCATGAAAACCCAGACGTGAATTTCGTCACAATTGGACGTGGAAAGACTGATAAATATCGCTTCACAAAGACCGCCAACCATGTTTATGGCTCGATGGGAAACATGGAAATTCCAGATCTATTTCTATTTAAACAGTCGAGCGCCAGCTTGAAGTTTCGGAAAAATTTCAACAAACACACATACACACATCTACTCGAGTATTTGTCACGTTCTCTGTTATTGTTTCTTTTCGTTTTCGTTTAATATCCGAAAAACTGTGTCGCAATCCATGGACTGCAATAATATATAGATTCATGTAAATTGTTCACACAAATGTATATCTACCATGTGTAAAAACTGTACTGATGGGAGAACGGATGAGGAATTCGTAAATTTTAATAGAAACGGTGTTGCGTGACAGTGCCTGGGCAACTACTTGAGTGCAAATAAATATGTATCTGAGCAATGAACTATTAGCGAATAAATTTAATCCAATGCGAACATACTATTTCCAACATCAGATATCCCCAAGAAAAATGTGAAGAGTGAGAAGTACATAGTACAAGAAAAAGAGCATGCAGGGCAACTCACTATCGAAATTCCCCTATTCATGACGTTAAATTTCATTTCAGTGGAATATCTCCTGCATACAAATAAATAAATAAATAAAAACCTAAATGAATCAATCTCTATACGACG
Organism: Porricondyla nigripennis; assembly: GCA_026546635.1. Lineage (NCBI taxonomy): Eukaryota > Metazoa > Arthropoda > Insecta > Diptera > Cecidomyiidae > Porricondyla > Porricondyla nigripennis. The sequence continues at coordinate 7,017 of JANTFB010135966.1, read as the reverse complement.
AATAATTAAAATTGTAAGCTCAAATTTCATGCTTTATCTAATAAGTGTCTTTGTCGCCAGTCTGCCGCCATATTTCCATTCGAAGTTTCGTGACTTTGAAAGCGTACTGGTGATTCCCTTTCCAAGGATGCTGAAGCTGATGTTCCCGGGAACTAGGGTCTCAGATACGAAACTTCGGAACCCATCACCTGTGTCATCACCATACACCAGCAAGCAACACTATCAATACGATCCTTCTGCAAGTTCGTCTGCAGTCAAACAAATTTCCATGAAGTAAACATACATTCGCATCTGTGATAAGAATTTAAGAATGCACAGGTGACGCCGTGCGTGTGCGACAGTAGATGTAGGATGGTATTGGTATGTCCACAACGATTTATCACTCGAATTCGTATATAATAGTGGACTGGTGGCATGGAAATCATTTATTACCCAATAATTATATTGTTATCGATTTCTCAATTCCAGTTACATGAAAATTGATATTCCTTTGTTCTGATTATATTGGCTATGGAAAAGTATGAACTTATAGACCCCTATCGTTTTCAAATCAAATGACATTTATTTCAATAAAAAAAAATGAGAGCAACCAATGAATCTTGTAATTTAAATAATATGAAAATAATAGTAAATAATATTATAATTATAATTATGAGTATTATTATTATTAATATGTATATTATTGATATTATTATGATTATTATGGATTTAAAATATATATTAAAAATAAAAATCGTTCAGACAAGAAAAACGCTGCCTATTTTACTTACATTTCTTTCTGATCAATGTTTCCTCGAATGGTGGTATGAAACCGGGACCCCTCAGAAAATTTGTAAGTGCCACGGCTGTATATTTGGATGATGGATTTCTTTCCAATTGATATTAGATTAAAAACAATTCGCATGAGATATTCGATTTTTATTATTATTATTTTTACTACAGATATTATTGATTTCGCTCGCATATTAGACTAACGGCTGTCGGCTCCATAAGTGTGGCTTCAAAGCATCTGTGCACCGCGGAACCCAGTATTTCGTCCAATAAATAGTGCATGGCATTCTCATCGGCAACAAATCGCCACAAATTCATTTGCAAGTAATGCGTATCGACCTGCACCTGCTGCAAACCATATTTGCTGAATGTTCGCAATCGAATGCATTCCAGCAATGTTTTCAAACTGAGTTTGATGATGCCAGTCAATATCGATACTTTGGTGAATTGCACCGAGCCGAAAATATCAATTTTATCGGAAAACAGGCGATGCATATTGCTGACAATCATCGGCTCCAAGTTTGCTGGTGTACAATTCGACCAGCCGGATCGATATTGAGCCTTTGAGGTGGAAACACTGAAGTGTGTTTTGCGGCTGGAGTCGCTGCTGGCCGCCGTTTGTGCACCTGATTCGTACAGATCGGATAAAATTGTTTCGATCAACATTAACTCCTCGACAACGCGTTTCATTACGGCACGCACCGAACGTGGCTCCAAGCAATTCAACCAGTCACGTGTTTCGACACTTTTCCGCAACATTTGGGATATATTCAATCCTTGCAGTCGGACGTACGAGTCAAGAAGAATTTGCGCCGAATTGCGCATTTTCACGTACAGCGAATTCTCGTGGGTTAGCATCGTATTGGCGATCGGATCGATGCCATAGTCTTTGTCAACTTTCAGAATGATTTCTTTGACGCCATCTTGTTCCATTTTCAGACACATTTTCGAAAAGACAAGCAGAAGATTGGGCGGGCAAGCGAGATTCGTATCGCTGTATGACGTCATCGTTGATGCAATGTAATTCAGAAATCCGACCACTAAATTCTCGCGAATATCTTCGATGCATCGCAAACCTTTCGGAAACGACTTTATGCGAAATGCCCACTGAGGATCGATGAAAATCAGTAAATCGTGCAGAACGACTTTGATTTTTTCGTTGGACGTTTCATACAACCGATTGACCAATTCCATCAGCTCGGATGAGGTGCTTGGCAACACACCACCATCCGGCTTGTTGCCCGTCACCAATGCCAATCGAATTGAGCTGAGTGTGTCCGAAAAGGATTCTTTCAAATTTTTCAGATGGAAGTTGCTGAGCTGCACGGCCGCATTTACAATGATTTCTACGGTCACTGCGGTCATGTCGATCTCATACGATAAGTTTTTCATCGCCATCAATTTGCGATAGAGCCGATCGAGTGCTTGCAGCAGCACATTGTAATCACCGTGGCCGGTTTCCACTTCCACGCGCACTTGTACCAGCGCCGAGTACTTCTCCAAATTTCTCGTCACAAATGCATTCAGTTCCTCGTGTTGAATGCTGTAGTCAGTTCGGTTGCCACGCGCCAGGAACATCTCGGTGTAAGATCCCACAATTAATATTAAATCGTTGATGAAACCTTTGATGCTCATGTCAACAAATTCGATCATGTTGCCATCGGTTTGGTCTTGCAACACAATGATTTGTTCATGCAGACGCTGTGTGCCGAACTGCAGGATCTCACGTGACAAATCGGACGGCTTTTCGCCCAATTGTAGCAGCAAATCGCCCGTTTCGATCATTATTTTCGCGGTGAAACCAGAAGTTTGTATCTTCGTTTTTAGTTTTGTTTTCAAATCATCCATTATGAGTTGACAATCGTCGCGAATGCCCTGAAACGAGGGCTGAAACCCGTACTGCTCAAGTACCGTGTGCGCCTCCGAATAATGCTTCACTGCCTGGCTGTAGTTGCCGTCATCGATTAGGGCCTTCAATTTGGTCGGCAGCGACGATAAAAATTGCAATTTCTGCAACAACTGCTGTTTCTCGGACAATGTGCTTAATTGCTGGCGACTGTCGTGCAGCTTGGATGAAATTTGATCGCTGAACGACGTTATCGATTTCACATTTGACACGAGCAGATTCATTTCCGTTTCCATTTGCTTGAATTCGGTCTTCATTTTGCGCATTGTGTCCGTGGCCGATATGAATTTATTGTAGTTCTCGTAGACCAATGTTTGCATATCGCTGTGCAATGCCTGAGTGTCGCGTGTGATTGCCGTTTCAGTGTTCATGACATCTTTCAGTGTGCACTCTTTTAGCACTTTGTTCACGTACAATTCCGCATCGAAGCCCGACGAATCCATGTCGTACACACTGGACGATGTATCATCGCTCATTTTGCATCCGTTTCGCAAGAAACTAAAAACGTAATTCTCTACTGTAATATCGCCAGCAACAATATGATTTTACCTGAATGTACAAACACTCTTCATCATTTGACGTTTCACTGAACGTAAGCAAAATAATCTCTGACAGCAAAGTACTGTGAAGTTGCTCGCACGGGCCATCGATATAACTCGAATGCTCTGCCACTAGATGGCGCCCTGATGAGAGCTTTGATCTTTATTTCTTTTGACCAGATGTCAATCCACCAGCCAGCCTTACTGGCCTACTTAAAATTAGTAACAGTTGACAAAGTAGGAGCAATTAGTAGGTATGCCAGCAGCTGAACCATTCATTTCATATTCATTATATCCACTTTATTTTCATGTGAATTGCCCGGCTATTTGGGTGAATGCGTTCACAGAATTACCTTTCGATGGTGTATGGCGGGCATTATCATTGATGTGGTCTGCGTACACATTTCCTAGTACAGAAATCGTTTTTCCATCGGTCACTTGGTATACTATAGATGCACGATATGACCGCTCCTGATAACAACCAGATCCGTGTTCGACCCCGCGTAAATTGATTTGACGTGAATCAATTAGTTTCATGGCTATTTTGTCGAATGTTCATCAAACAATTTTACATGGTTAACCAACACATCCGATGTTCGTTCATTGTCATTATATGGATCCCCGAAGTCGGAATTCGTATCCACGTCAACTTGCTGTGGGTGGGGTGGGTCACACTCCAGTGCTTGTACTGGGCAGACGCATCAATCACACACAGTGAGCGAGTAGATAAAGCCGTGCTCTCATCTTTACTACATCGAGTACCGAGTTTGATGCTTTTATGGATCGTGAAAGTAGCACGCACGGATTGGTGCGTTCTGCGAAGCCGTTCATTATACAGTTTGTCCCTTTCTTTTGGGCGCGCGAGAGAAAATCCGATAATAATTGAAATTGGGTAATGCAAAAAGGCGGATTCGAGGGTCATCAAAGAGAGATAACGATAATGAATGCGATAATCCGATGTTGAATGCAGAGCGAGCTCCGCATCAACAATTTTTCTCGGAATCATGTTCGAACAAAAAGGTCAATGACGGATTTTGTGATTTTGTGAAGACCCCAATAGACGTATCAAGCCATACCAAAAACATGTGCGGATGATTGAAAAACAGATCTTACATTTTCTCCTTGTCATTTTTTTGTCAATAATAATCACATTAATGTTTTTACTGCACTCCAGTATTCAATAAATATATATATATATATATATAAATTTCAAAATTGATAAACTTAAATGATTTTTACAATTTCAAATGTATGCCTGTGTGTATCCAGGCGTGTATGTGTGTATGTGCCGTGTATGTGTATGTGTGTGTGTGTGTGTGTGCGTGCGTGCGTTCGAGCGCGCGCGTGTGTTTGAGTTCCGTTTCTTGTGACAATCATAGTAATTACTAGAATTATAATTATAATAAGCATTCAATATTTATACATTAATGCGGAGAACAAAATGGATTTTTTTTCAACTCTTATGTTTCTGCTCTCCACATTCAATTCGGCGAATGGTGAATTCCTCCTGGGGGTATTTACTCACTTGAAGCCACAAGAGCATGGTTTCCGCTCTCTTTTCCACTCACTCAATGAGTGAATCGCCCCCGGGAGAATTCAGTGTATTCAAGTCGCCCTATTGAATGCGTATTTGTTTTCATAAATTACGAGTAGAGTACTACAGGTAAGGTTCTATGTTCAATATAGTTCAATAATAGTGATAATAATATTGTGTGTGTGAGTTGTAAATATTTTATAAATATGTTCCTATACGACAATACGTATAGATTGACTGCTACATGCCTTGTCCACTCATGTCAATATATTCGCTATTCACTGATCTCACCGAACGAACCACCTCTACTTCGTTCGTCCCTTTTGAAGAATCGACCAAACATTTCAATGCACAGCACGAATCCGTCTTATAGTGCTGAGTCACAGAGAAGCGCAATATGTTATCTTTACTTATTTAAATCGTACACATTCTATTTTCTTGTTTCATGAACGTACTTCGCCCCTCTCCGTCTCCTCCACCATATTCGAACCGAATCTTTCACATACCTACTGTACCTCGTTGTACAATGCATGCACGAAGCGCGCATAGTGGCTCTCAGCAAAATGGATGCATGGATGTAAATTTGTAAATTTGATGCTGTTTCGTGCACTATGAGTACGAGTAGTCCACTGCATCGACTACAGTAGACAGTACTATATAACGTATATACAATTGCGTTGCTGTGATCATTCCGACCCACGCTACCAGCATGACAGAAAACTTTTTGTTTTGTTTCGGTACGTACGTATGTAATTGTAAATTGAGAAAAGCTCGATTTGTTCCCTTTTTGCATACAATGTTTCATTGTTAATGCTGATGTGAAAAAAAAAACGAGAAGTCAAAATTGAAATAAATCATATTCGGGGATGCACGTTTAATGTTTATGGATTTTATTTGATAATCCCATTGATCATTGATTGGATGCTTTTTGAGGGGAGTCATTATATTGTTATTGTTGTTTTTTTGTTGGGTTCGTTGAATGTGTATGTTAGGCTGGCCGCACGTTTTGAAATTTTTCAAAATATCCACGTGACGAGGTCAACGCTGTACAATCGGGGTGAAACTTTCACCAGCTCGTCAAGTAGCACCTTTTGGCTGAACGATATCAAGAAAAATCGAAAACGTTCGAAACGCGCGACCTCTCTAATGTACCTATATGAATATTGTATGTTTAAACACGCTTACCTTGTCATACCACTGTACTGATTATGATTATACTGACTGATTATTATTATTATTGAGTATTAAGTATCATCATTGTAACATTTTATGTCCGCTAAAGTTCATAAATATCTGAAAAGGTATTGGAACCTACCACTGGTTAGACTCAAGTTTATTTATTGGTTTTCATGGAATAGTAATGCGTAATAATAACACAGCGTACATTGTATGTTCCCGGTCGTGGAAGCTGAATGATTATGCGCGAAACTGTTGCTGTGGACGCCCTGAAAATCGCACCTGAAATGTACATGTGAATTTTCTTTTTCGTCCGTTCGTGCACGAACCGAACTAATATGCATTGTAACAGGAGTGCATATAAGTTCAGCTCGTGCACCGTTCGGAATATCATACGTAAATGTGCGCAATTTTTGAGCCGTCATATATTTGTGCAGAACCATTTTGCTTCCACAACAGGATTCTCAAAAACCCTCATGATTCGCTGCGGACGATTTTGACGAGGATCAGTTCCCCACAAATCAAGCATGCCCCTGACACCAAAATATAAAATGATATGACCGTAAGATCAGTAACACGACATGCCTTCTATATAGAAATCAAGCATTTGCCATTGTGATAGAATGCACGATACGGGACACACTGAAGCAAATTATTGAAGACACGCACCAGAATGCATGTTTTTGAAGAATAAGTAAACAAAATATTGCACATAGGTAGAGGTACACCGTCCCAATGGGACTCCCTATGCAAGCTATATAGATGGCCCAACTAACAAATATGTTTCGGAGAGGTGATATCGAGGTTATTCCCCATCCTTCGATAACAATTCCCAGAGGATTCTCCGAAAGCAATTTGGCGCACTTTACCGAGGATATTCTTACCCTCAATCATGCTTACTATCGCAAGCGTATTGGAAACAATCGATGCATGAGCATTGAGCAATTTCGGAGAAGGTTTCTCCGAAATATGTAAGACCAAAACATAGCCGATCAGAAGTTATTTCGAATAGAACATTCCTGAGGCAGTTTCGAAAGAAGGTTTCGGTTGGAAAAAAAATATACGAATTTCTTTCAAATTTGTTCCGATTT
>JANTFB010135855.1:0-10894 GCA_026546635.1 Porricondyla nigripennis | reverse complement strand
TCTTTCACCTGGATGATCTACAAATAGACAATATGTATCGCAGTGTTCCATTGGATCGGTTTTTGGGTTATTTTTTTTTCTTCTCTCGATTTTTCTTCGATGTTTCCGGTGTCGAAAGGTGCCACTTGATGAGTTGACAATCACGATTCCATCGGACAACGTTACATATTTCCTTAAAGCGCATTTAGTTTGAATGACAGCCGCTGTGGAGGACGAAACCCTATGATCTGTGACTGAATGGCTGACAGTGTGTGACTGAGGGATGATCGGATGAGTCATGAACAATGACAGTCATGGCCGCTCGGACTGCACAGATTAAAATGGTCGTCAACCATGAACAGTATTTAAGTATAATTCATCAATAGCAAAATTTGCGAACAGAAGAATCTTGCGAAACTTAGATGGTGAACTCTTCTTCGACCGTTTTTGACTTCTCTCCGTGTCATTTGACTGTTCAATAGCGCATTTGCACACTCTTCTACCACCAAAATTGCAACTCGAATGGGAGCGAGCAGTGCGGAAATTCTAATGAAGCGTTGTCCGATCGAGTTGAAACCCAAATATACGTTTTTTGAGCTCGTCAAGTGGCACCTTTTGACACCGAGATATCATGGGAAATCGTGAGAAAGAAGCACTCGCAGAGAATCACGTGTCACGTCGGGTGTTCACTGTTCATCCGCTGCCGACGGTGTATCATCCGTTTCAATTGTGTTCTAATCTAGCGTTTCGTCTTTTCTCTCCCCCATTTTTCCATCGTTTCTCGTCCCTGGCACAAACAGTCGTTGGATGGTGGCCGGTAAAGCTGATCCCGAAATGCCAAAACGTATGTATATCCATCCGGATAGTCCATCGACCGGTGAGCAATGGATGCAAAAAGTTGTGTCGTTCCATAAATTAAAATTAACCAACAACATAAGCGACAAACACGGATTTGTAAGTACTGTACGTTGTATCTTTAAACCGAAGATTTATTTATTTCTTTCGAGTTTTTTTTCTACCTTATTTATTACAAAATATATTTAAATCATATGCGATTCGCATATGTCGTGTGTCTTCAACGTGCCGAATGCGTGCCAGGCGCTTAGTGCCGACGTTCAGGACACACACAGACACCAATATGACGGTTTGTCGGCGAAAGGCAACTCCCGAACGAGTAGGTAAATTGTTTTTCCAAATTGAATTTACCGAAGATCGAATGTACTTCATTTGCGTCGGTAGTTGCCTGGTCGACACTCCTGAATGTAGTGAGTAGGATAAGAGAGCCCACCACACATCGGCCGGCTACCACATTTTCGGTCGACTTGGCCGTTCTAATGGTAGACGATGCTCGTGTTTGTGTGGCTCCATCAACATTACTTAGCATTTAACGTAAGATACATACCTCAGTCGCTCATGCGATGATAGCTTCCTGAATTTCATGTGCTGTCCCTAGTCACTCACTCCGACTATTTAATGTTCGGATTGAAATTCGAGAATCGAAAGATTAATATTTGTTTGCGAGACGCGCGGCGGCTATGCATTTGAATGGGATCGCGCGTGCACCACTTGTTCGAACGATGTTTCATATGTGGTGCTCGTTCGATCGACGAAACGAGCATTTAGTGTTCCACTTAATGCACCACCTGTCCAATGTCCGATCGAATGGGAATGAAATTGAAAGGCAACCGCTGCGCACCGCATATAATGTTTGGAATATGCGACAGCCGCCGCGATAGACGATTATTTGATTAGGTTAAAACCGCTTTATTAGTTGTTAAATATAGAAGCGCGCGAGAGATGGCGAGACGGAGAGGGAGAACGAAAAATAATAAATATATGTTGTGAAGTGCTCGAACATTACGTCGGCTCTTTTGAGCAAACATACAGTAGTGTTTGATTTAATCATTGAAAATAATCAATTGAATAAACACGAGACATCGCCGATGACATCGACAATTTCTTTTCTGTCGATCGGATGACGGCATCGGCGTGTGCTTGTGCGTCAGCGCGTAACCGTCCCTTATTTACATGCGTGTGCGTCAGCGCGCGTATACGAATCAAATCCGGGCCGATGGCATCCATTAACATTATTTCGGTGCAGAGCAAACGACGATGGACGGGCATCGAGTTTCAGTGCGCATCGCGACGCACGGCACACGTACAGTCGTACACCGATTCTTTGTCGCGACTGAAAAACACGGTTTCCCTTTTAATACATCACCGCGAAATTGCAACGACACCGACGACGGATATCATGCGACGGCGACGCGGTCTGCGGCCGAATTAAGTGGTTTTGAATTTTGCGCGCGTTTTACATAAAAATGGTGATTATTATGTGGAGCGAGCAGGAGCGAGCGAAAGGGACATGGATGACGGGCGAAGGGAAAGAGAGAGAGCGAGGGAAAGATGCAGAATGGATGCATTCGTGATGGAAATGTTGTCGAAGCGACTGCTCTCGGGCCAGATGAAAGTGAACCGACGCCGATGTATATTAGAGATGAAACACCGAGCAGATTTCGTTTGCCGTCACTCTCGTCATAACCATCCTCCCTCTCTCTCTCTCTCTCTCTCTCTCTCTCTTCCCATGTCTTGTCATTCGCATAGCTGTCGCTTAAGCTGGCCGACGCAACAAAAAATGCATTTGGCTGAAAATGACCAGGATTTGCGTACGACATTCACTCACTCACTCATTCACTCCTTCACTATCGTTCACACACTGACACACAGCGCTCCCAGATGGATGTGATGGTGAATGCGCGCGACAGCGGCAAACGTACCACTCGCGCGTTGCCTTTGTTCTTCCACTTCGATTACGAAAGCATAAATTCGCATTAAATTAGTTGTCACTCATGAACGCGACGTTGCGTTCATCGACTATAAATTTATTATCTTGTTCGAGAAATATTCTCGTTTGATGCGTCTCCGTGTGCGCGCCTGCAACAGAGCCAGCCGATCGACGTGTGCAGACATTCATTTCGATTCATAAAATTCAATTGGTGAAGATTAGAGGAAGTTTGGCTGGGAATTTCCGTACAACGCGCCGGCCAATGTGCGGCTTCGCTGTTTTTTTTCGGACGAAAGAGGATTGAGCGCCATGCCGTTGCAGATGCCCGTGTACGCACTCTGCCCACTATTGTGTGGATGGGTATTTTACACACGGAAGGGCCAATGACATGGAATACATGGAAATAATGAGAAGAAGAAGATAATCGAAGAAGAAGAAGAAGAGGAGGCAGATGAAGAAGAAGCGAGATAAAAAACAACTCAACTCGGACCGTATCTTGATTCGGCATCGGCAATCGACTACTCGACACACACAGAAAAATAATAATAAAATCGTACAAGTCTTGCCCAGAGTGTGAGACCGAAAACCGATTCTTTATAAATTTTAATCGGGAGAAAGATCACCGCGCCGCCGGTTGACATCAATGATATATTAGCTAGTAAAACATCAAATCCATTTGCGATTAGATCGGTGTGCGAGCGAGCGAGCGAGCGATCGTATGAGTGAGCAGTGGCGTGCGTGTGCCTCCATAGAGTAGCGCTCGCTTGAGAATCGAAACCGAAAATATCCATTGGCAGTGCGCGATCAAATGAGAAAAGCCAGGCGATAGACGAAGAAAATGGTAATAATTTAGGCAGCAGTCATCACCGCCGCCGAAAAACAACTCTTAATATTTGTCTCATTATCGGCAATCGTCGTATCCAAGCGGAAGAGCGAGAGAGCGAGAGCGCCATCGAGTGTCTGTCTCGCTCGACCACTCGGACACAAATCATGGGATCTTCGAATTCTATTCAATTGCCTTAGTGTGCGTGTGTGAGTGTCTGCTGGGTTGTTCATTCCTCACCAGATGAGACATCCACACGAAACCTATCGTAAATTAGAAAGACGATCTTATCGCTGACCTGCGTATTATTATAGATGTGTGGTGCTCATCCGATTGCCAGAGAGGTAGAAGGAAGGAGAGAAGTGATCAAAAAAGCACACGAAACGAAGAGCGAAAGAAAAAATCGGCACATATTAATTCCTTCGAAAATAGATTTATTTCGCTATGCGGTGTACTGCACGTGAACGCCGAACAACGATGGAAACCGTACGCTGTCGTTGGTAGCAGTTGCAATGGCGACGGCAGCCGTCGCTGTTCTGAAGTGCGAGCGAAGCGACCAGAGAAGAGAGAAAAGGGCATTCTCCGCTTCAAACAGGGCTATTGTTCAGATTGGGTATTAAATTTGGCCCAGATATGATTTCTATTCATGCACGTCAGGAGTAAGTTATCCGTTTCGTTTTCGAGAGTTTTTTTTCGTTTACCGCTTCGTTTATCTGTCTGTCGATACCGTGCCGAGCCAATTTTCAGACCATATAAATTTCAATCGGAGCCATGTTCGTGCCGTTTCACCTCCGAATTTATCTCGATCGGTCGGTAAATGATGAACACCGCACAAGCGACGCACTATATCCTAATATATGCGATCGATCGACACAAACAAAGCAAAATGCTTATGTTATCTTTCCATCGAAAGTGGTTAGTGTGTGTGTGTGTGTGTGAGTGTGAGTGCCGTTGAGCATCATCTTCATCATCGGAAAGCACAATTGACGTGCGACGCGATACTGTCCACAACGACGAGAAAATCAAGATGCACCGAAAGATCCTTCTGGAGGCCCAGTATCATTGTTGCAATCCACTCGACTTCAAAATCTCTTTCGGCATTACGACCGAAAGAATGCAGAAGACGATCACACAAAAAAAGGAAAGAAATCCGAACGGGCGCATCTTTAACTCGGGATCAGTGTGCGTATTATGTGCGTAAGAGAGATGAGAAAAGAGCGCCCAAATAGACACACATAACGGTCTCAAGTCCTAAGCCGATGCCGACAAAAGGGCACCCGAAAATATGTAGAGAACGAACCGACAATCGGTGTCGATTCGGTACGCTCTGCCTGCTCGGATGTGTGTGTGTGCCTTGTGCATATTGCGCATTGTTTGTTGTGGCTTCTGTTCGGTCCTGTTCGCCGTCGCCGTTTCCCGCACCGAATACGAGCGCTGTTTTTCTTTGCGCACGGCACACTACGTGGCCTTATCAGGCCCGGCCATGTCTACACCCAGCCGCATGGTACTTACTGCGTGACAGAAAGACATGATCGGCCCTATTGTGCTCGCAATGCTCATGCCGAACGTTGATCCTTTGCAGTTTGCTCTACCTACCCGATTCTCTCTTGCTCGCCTTTCATTCGGTTCGAGTGTGTATTTGTTTTGTTCATTGATAATGATGATGATAATTGGCTGCCATTATTCGGAACGAATTTCGAATGGAAGCCCGGTGCCGGCACGGCTCAACGATTACAAGTCCATCCGATTGTCTGGTCTTCTGCTCGAATTCTCGCACCGAACATCTCTCACACGCCAAATCAGTGGAGAAAGAAAAACAGAAACACAACATTTTCGGCTCCCGGTAATTAACTAATTTCGGTCGGTTGGGGTGTTCATTTCGTCGTCGTCGTCGTCGTCGTCCGCTCACTCTGTTTCGGGTCGAAGTTTACTTCGGAAATTTGCCGATAATTGTGAGTTTTTCACATCGCACAGATTGATTGTCCACACGTACGTCCACCGGATTCGAATTGGATTCATTCGCTCGATGAAAAAGTCAAACGGAGCCCAACCGTAATTTTAACCCCGAAAATGAAGAAAAACTATCGAACACGGTGGAACATTTTACAGCCGAATATCGTATACAGCGACCTAATGACAGTAATTTCGTATCGTCGGTGAGCTGGTACCGTTTGGCTTGATGAATGCGTGAATGCAGTGCCGACCACTCTCCACAGCTGGACGATGGAAATCCAATTTTCAATTAGTCGATTCGATACATTAAATCCGTTTTTCGAACCTACAATTTTACCCATTCCCCTCGCGCCCCCTCCCCGTCCGCCATCCCACATTTCGTTCGGTGAATTTTTCATTCTGTTTTCCTTGGGATTTTGTCCAACTCTTTTTCCACATTGCGGATGGCGAACGCGACGCACACCTGACTCAATGCACAGTGGCTCCGGGGTGGTTGATTGCACGGGAACGGACACGTCGTCCATATCGGCGCACAAACAATTAACGCGTGGAGAGAAATTCCGCAGGAGTTCGAAGGGCGGCATTGGAAACGACGACGGTGACGCCGAACAATGTCCATTCCGTTCAATTTCGGCTGACGTGTTACGTTGGCGGCACGAGAGGTGACGTGGTTGCCCGCGACGGCCGTTGAATCCAATAAAACAACAAATCTCACATTCTTAATTGGAGTGCGATGAAAGCCGAAAATTTCGGATGGACTGGACGGGGGCTCGGACTGCGCTGAAACTGCATTGAATTCGGTTTATTCATTGCGTCGATCAGACGTGACCAGAGGCCCATTGTGTTCGATGCATGAATGCGGTGCAGTGGATGTAGTCCGTCTCCAATATTCCCATGCAAAGCATTGTTCCATTTTGCGTCATTTGAATGGCGTAGCGGTGGAATGGGTTCCGCGTCGGAAGGACAATCAAATAATGGACCGACGACTAATCGATCAAACTGATGACGTGGACAACGCAGCAATCCACACGCACCCGAATTCAGATGCATCGACCTCGATGGGGAACCTTTTTACCGTCTCGGTTTCGGATTTTCCGCTCGCACTTGCGTGAGAAAATCCATATCGGTGTCGATTGCACTGAACTGACTCTCTCAATCGATTGCCCGCACTTCTGTGGCGGAAGAAGAGGGAGAAGGAAACAACAACACAATCGAATCAATTACTGGCTTATTTAATCAGTCCGGCGTCGTGCCGTTTGCCGACGGCCAAATCACAGCCGCCGTGTCCACCGAACAAGTAAATTTCAAAGCAAACAAAGTCTCTCTGCGTCGACCCGATCAAAATGGAATGAAATGGAGAATTTCGACTTCTGCATTTCCACAGCGGCAGAATGTTTGCCGAATTCAGTCGTCGACGGCGGCGATGGCGACAAAAATGTGACGCTCTCAGTTCGCATCATGATTTTTTCCTTTCTGCTGCCTGACGCACACCGTAAGATGGAAGCGGTGTGCCGTTCGGCGTCATTTAAAATTTAATATGGCAAATGCACTCCACTCACTCGTGCCGCCATCACTGCCACGTTCCACCACAGCTACGCGTCGCATCGCCTCGTTCCAATGCAAATATTGGCATCGCATCGGCGAGACTCTGGGCGTTCTCTGTTCGACACCACCACATCGCATTCGCGTGGACGCGCTGAAACGAACTAACGAAATGCACACATCGGACACGGTGTTCGCCAAGTGTTCGCTTTCGCATGGACGATGCGGATGATGTCCATGCACTACTCTTGGCAGGCCGCGCCGTGCACCGTCGAAACGATGTGTGCGATGCGCAATGCGCATGCGAAAATGAAAATCGAATGGGAATTATGTGTTCGACGACGAAATTGTCGAAATTGACAAAATTGACAAACGTGAATCGGACTGCGCTCCGTTGTGTGCGTTCGCCCGAACGTATGCGAAGGCGAATAGTATAGGATTTCGATTCGTTCCCATTTCTGCTTCAAGAGCAAAAATATTTGATTTGATATTTTTCTATTTTATTATTAAAACGTTATTACGTTTGCCTTCTTCGCCTGGCCCCCTCGCGCTCTTCGCTCTTCTCTTTGTGCAAATAAATGATGAGTGGATGCAATGTTTGTTTCCTCCGAAAATTGAATTGTTCGACAATGAAAAGGACAGGGTTCACACACGCACACACTCACTCAGCCGCACTCGCGCACAACAAGTGATGTGCGCGCCTGCAATGCGTTCAAACATCAGAGACGACTTCGTACGGCAAATGGCAAATGGAAAATGGAAAAACGGTGCCCCTGCTAGGTCTCGAGACGAGATAGTGAGTGGAACAGAGACATAGACGGAGACGGAGACGGAGCGGCAATACAAATGGCATAAGCAAACAGCATCCATTCCATCTGTGCACTCGCGTCCCATTTAATAAATTATATCGAAAGAATCTTCATTTCGTTGCCGTTATCGTCGTGTGGGTGCACGGATCGCACTGAATCGGGGAGAGAGAAATGCGACGAGAAGCGCGTTCGTCGTTCGCAGCTCAAAAGCATTCACGAAAGTGGATTCTCCGTAGTACAAATGATAAAATTTAATCGACAATTACATACACATTCACTTCACGTTCCCATTCTCCCAGCGTTCCGTATATGAGGCAGCTGATTCAGGTAGCATCCGGCGCCCATCATTCTTCCCTGGCGCATTTCCAGATCGAATCAAATTTTGCCGTCGTCACAGTGCTGACATCTCGACAGACGCCCGAACACACACACCCAAAGCGAATGGAGGGTGCGCCGGAGCGCGGGAACCTAATACGAGTGGAAACGAAAATAAATGATTGAAATGCGCCGGATTTCACGAGAACGATGATTTCAGCGTTAAAAATCAAATGTTCGTCAATTTCGGTCGCAGGCGGTCGCAGGTACGCGTGAATAAAATCTGAGTGCGGATCATGGCGCGTAGTGAATGTAATGCACGAGCACGGCACCATCGCCCGTACGCAGGGCACGGAACACGCCTGATTCGACGGTCTGAATCGGAGTTCGGTGCGTGCCAATTGCAAACGCGAAAAATGGCCAGCCAACGGCCAACCACAATGAGACGGGACGACGAAATCGGAGGAGAAATCATCGAAAGGTGTTGGCGAACCATTCCGCGGTGCTCGCATGCGTTCGCGCAAAGTGCCCGGGCCGGTGACATATCGATGTGTTAGAGATAAACTGAAATTTCCACGCCCGAATTGCGCGCTGGCCATTTTGCGGTCGGTCGATATAACGACATGCGAACCGCGTACAAAGCCACACACTCGAGCTCGGGCCCCCACGAACGGCGATACTGAACAAATAAATTTTGTGGAATAAGCTGTTGATGTCAGCCAGCGACGCGTCGTCCATTGTCCAAATATCGTGGCTGGCGTGGCTGGCGGTTCGGTTGTGTGCTCACTGCTCACGCACACAGTCGCAGTCACATTGTTACCACATTTCGAGCACATTTGCTGCGTGATCAAGTGCCATAAAAGAAGGAAGAAAGCGTACGTGGGCAAGGAGGCGAACGCAAACAAACAACAATCGTGTCCGTGCGCGCGCGGCGCGGCTGAACTAGACCAAAAAACGAAAACGAAACGGCCGAAAAAAAGCGAAGAAAAAAAAATGACGGAAAACCTGAACGAAAAAAACAAAAAAAAACGCGAAACACAGAGAAACGCGCGCGTCAAACGAAAAGAAAACACCATAAAAATGTGCACTCGGAACAAATGTGCGGCCGCCACCGCCATCCACTCGCCGAATCGTACTTGCCATTGCATTTCTCCCCTGCGTATTGCGAGTCCGCGGCCATGCTCGGTACCACATATCCGACACATCGCCACAATTTCCGAATGGCGGGGTGGCGCGCACACAGCAACGATGGCGACGGCGATGGCGATGGCGACGACGGCTGCGGCCGAGCTATTCGAATATATTATTTTAATTAGTGTAATAATAGGCATCGTAAGTGTGGTTTTGACACGAAAAACTCCAAATTTAATAAATAACCGTCCAGTTATATATGGCGCGGAGCGGCCACCACAACGAGCCGATCGTGTATGATAGAGATAGAGAGACAGATGACGGCTGACCACGCTCCTCGATGGAAAACACCGTCGTCGTCCGCCGTCGTCGCCACACCAAAATGCTGTATAAATTTAGCATGGCCGTTCATTAATTGCGGCTGGCGGTTGCCTTCACTGGCAAAACGTAATGAACTCGGTGCACTGCTACGTGCCGCTGGCCCTCTCTTCGTCTCTTTCACGCGCGCACACCCTGTCGAAGATGCACGTTTAGCGCTTTTGCGCTATTTTGTTCGTTCGCCTTTGGTTCGCGCCCCGTGCGCTTGTTGTTGTTCGTCAACGATTTTAACATCCCTTCGTGTGTGTGCCGGTCGATTCGAGTCACGAATCTTGACATGATGGCGTGTGTGTAATGCGCTAAAAACGAGCTTCCAAATGAGGTGCGAGACGATAGAGTGAGACACACAACATGCAGAAAACACAAATACGAACACGTAGCGAGCGTCGTCGGCCACAAAGGGTGAGAAAAATGAAGAGGCGAGTGAGCGCGCGTACGCGAGTGAAAAGGAGACAGGGACTTGGGCGAAGAAGAAGAAGAAGAAGAAGAGGAGAAACAAACGCACACACGAGGAGTGAACGCGTCCGATAAGATTGCGAACGAGGCGGCCAGTAATGGCAAAGGAAGAGGAACACAAGAAATGTGTGTGTGTGTGACGGCTCACGAGCACGTTATAAATATAAAAGTGAAGTGCAAACGCATGGAAGTGTGCGAGCCGAAGAAGAATTATGTTTGGAAAAGCGGCCATAATTACTATTATGTATTCGAGCTGACGGCTTCCATGTTCGTACATGCAGCGCTCTGACGCGGGCACGGTTCGAAAAGCGCAGGATACACGACGGTCCGGCGGATTGCAATGGAAAAATAGGCGGCGATGAAAATTAACGCGAAAGGCGAAACATCGGCCACGATTTATTCGCATTGATTCGGGACTCGGCTGTGTGTGCGTGCTCGGCCATCCATTCTCGCGCTCGTCAGCCACGTAAGCAATTGGATAATTGTACTTTAATTGGAATGGATGACTCTGTGCGCAGCCATTACTCCGGCCGGCCATTTCGAGCGCTCACACTCAACCGCGCCAATCGAAAGTTGGACGTCTCCACCGATCGCACCGAAGGCTCAGCGTATTTGCGCGCGAACAGAAATCTCGTTGCGTCCATGCGAGCGTCGGAAATTCGAATTTGTAAATTGATGTGCAGGAGCGGATCAGGAACGGATGCGAATGTCATCATTGGCGAC
>JANTFB010135745.1:0-10897 GCA_026546635.1 Porricondyla nigripennis | reverse complement strand
GTGCCGAAATTAACACTGAACTGAACAAATCTGTACAGAGAGAGAGAGAGAGACGAGTTCTAACGTTCCGAAAATTTGCTTAATTTAATTCAGACTCACAATCACAAGGATCAGTTTGCACGATAATCGTTTGCGGTAATGATTGTGCGTTTTCTCCCGAACGGTTTGACCACAGATAGATAGTCCCTATCTATATATTATTGTATTGTAGTTTAGGCAAATGCCCTGTCCAAAACTATTGCAAATTGTGTGCTGTTCTGTTGAATTTGTATCCGACTCAATTAGACGAATTAAATAATGATAATTAATGGTTTTTTTTGAAAATATTCTCTCTGATCATGGGAAACAGCCATTGGTCCATGTAATTTTTGAGAATGAGAACCAAAAGAAATTCTACTGCTAAGACACAGCTACCAGCCACCACATTGTTAGGAAAAAGTTTGAATGAAAATCCAGAATTCTCGAGAAAATATATTTATCCATTTCAAACGGTGTTGTTGTTTATTTTAACAGGGGCCCGAATCAACCACGTGTGATGTGATCACGCACACTATGTGATTCTCACACGCGTGGTCATCAGTCGACGCGCAATACGATTACACAAACACACCGTGTTGAAACACCACCGTGTTGTGGAAACACTGTGTTGACTGTCTACATCATAACACGTGTGATAATCCGGCGTGTGAGAAGCACACACTGTGTTTGATCACATCACACGTGATCGATGCAGGTCTCTGGTTTATAGACATTCTTTCTTTTCAGCATAAATTACTCATTATTTTTCGGTTGGATAAGAGTACTTGTTTCGGGTTACTTAGGCATAAAGAAAATTGATTGAGTAAGGACATTGATGCGAATTTCCTCCGTAAATCTTTGTTTTAAGTAAATCTGCCAATTTATGATTATTATTATTACACGAGAAAATAATCATAACTCGAAATACGAATCCTGCACAAATACCGTTGCACTGGCCAATGCATCTCTCACGCAGTGCGCGATTATTATATCAGATTCAAGGAGGATTCCCGAAAATCACGTCCATACTAAAAGTGAATGAACTTCGACTGATGGAAAATTCATCATTCAAGTTCTCCACCCGGAATGGTTTATTGATTACATTCAAATTCGCATTTAATGGCCGGGTTGTGATTTTTTCTCTCCCTTCTTCTTTCTCACAGTCTTTGCTGAACTGTTGAGCACCCTCAGATTGTGTATTGGCGCGAGCCCACATGTGCTCTGTCTCGCCCGACGATGTTTTTGCAAATTCGAATTGCACGTGAAGCGATCTCCGCATCCTTCACACTTGTACAATTTGACGCCTTCGTGCAATAGCTCGTGATGTTTATGATCAGTGGGACTTCTGAATCCTTTGCCGCAATGCGAACACACGTACGGCTTTTCACCTGTATGAATTCGCACGTGAGCGTTGAGGTTGCCTTTGCTCTGTAACACTTTGCCGCACGTCTCGCAAGTGAACGTCTTTTTTTTCGCCACACCGTCACCGTGCTGCTTCACATGTCTATCGAATGCCATTCGGCCAACGAAACGTGATTCACAAATGTGGCACGAGAAGAAGGGATTTCGGCCGCAATCAGATCGTTCGTGATCTTCTAGAGATGTCTGAAGAACGAACTCTGCGCCTGTAAGATGCTGAAATGTCTTAAGAAATACAACGCAAAAAAAAAAACTGTGGAATCCGTTGATCACTCACCACATTTACTGCAAATATTCACGTGACGTAGGCCATCGTGTTGCGTGAGTATGTGCTGTCGTAGCGTATCTGGTGATTTCAATGTTTTCCCACAAAAATTGCAATCATAGTTTGCTTCATGTACTTCTGCGTTGTGTTTACGTGCATCCTCTTTGCTGGCGAAAAGCTTCGTGCACCCGTAACATCTATGAATGAGGTCACCGTTCGGACCTTATAAACGAAATAAGTAGCGAAAACTCAGTGGAAACGGCTAGAAGCACTTGGGATATTACAGTAAATCTCATTTACCATGCTTTTCCATGTGTTTCGTCAGACTGGCCTCTCTTTGGAATTTCTCGCTGCATACTTTGCACTCATAATTTGTTCCGAATATTCTGAATCCACGTGGAAACTTCCATTTAATCGTTGCGGGATCGGATACAGCATCATCCACCTCGACCCCCTCTCCATTAACACTTTCTCTAAATGTGTGAATGTATAGTCATAATTGGAGCGATTCACCGATCCAAACGTCATCAGCCTTGGGTACTTACGATACTCGATCACATTCATTTTTCTCGTGGTTGTCGCGGTCAGAACTTTTCAGAAAACGTTTCGAGCATGTCAAACATTTGTACGGATTGATTCCGGTGTGCGCTGTCAAATGTTTCAAGTAGACCGCGCGCACCAAAAATGGTTTTCTGCAATATTCGCACGTAAACATCTTGTCCATGTGGGTTTTCCGATGCGACACCAATCGAGCCAATGTTGGGTACACTTGATTGCATACGTCACAGGTATTTTCGTTATGCGTGAGTCGGTGCATTTTCAATTTGCGACTTTCGTCAAAATCAGCGTCACAGAGTTTGCATCTGAACAGAGAAGTCTTATTGCAGTCATTCGCCATATGCACGTCTAATAGAGATCTGTTGCGAGTTTCGAAATCTATGTGAATTTAAAGAGAAGCACAGCAGAGATCATGAACCAATCTTGTGTGAGAGAGATCTGATGGAGTATCACCGCATTTTGGACACTTGAATTTGTGTATTTTCCGCCGTTGAACATTATGCTTCGCTTGCATGTGCTTCTTTTTCTCAGCGGGCAGAGTGTATATCTTCTCGCAGAAATCGCACGCCAACTCGTCCATATGACTCTTATATCGATGGGCCTTCATATCCTTGACTGTAGCAAAAAAAAGTCGGCAACAAGTGCACTTGGTAGTCCATTTTCCATCAGGACCTGAAGATTACGTTGTTTAAGTGGGAATGGACGGGAATATTTTCGAGAGGATGAAACGAACCGTGCAGGTCGATGTGTTTCTTAAAATAAGTTTCTATAAGGAAACCACTGCCGCATATACCACACTCGAAGGGTTTTCGCAACGATTCGAGGCCATCGTTATCTTCATGTTCAGGATCCACCTTTGAATCGTCTGGGTCCTTGCGTTGGGGGTTTATTTCATGATTTTCCGATAGTTTCGGTGAAAGCGTGTCATCAGAATCTGGATAAAGAACAATTTGACACAATCAAAGTCTTGCAGAAAAAACGAAATAATATGTATTCCAAATCTACAAACCGTGCAAAGCGACGTGTATTTTGAAAACGTCTTCGTCCGCGAACGTTGAGTTGCATGTTCCACACTCGAAAGTTTCGCTGAAAGCATCGTCACCTTGGTCCATGTTTACTGCTGCATCTTCGCCCCTTCGAAGATCATAAACAACGTTTAATCGAACGATTTAAATGTTAGAAAGGTCTGCATGAATTACTCGTCCCAAGTTTTTCCACTCTTAGCACCATCCTCCCATTGTTCAGCTTCCAAATCGTCTTCATGTTTCATCGCCACTAAAATTGGATCTTCAATGTATATGGAGCACGTGGTCTCCGACGGCGCTTCCCTTTTATTCGAAAGCGTATCCATGAAATCTATTTCCGATTTGATTGAAACGAATTCCCTTTGACAGTTTTCGCTCTCTCGACCGGTGGTCACGTGAATGGTCATATGCTCATTGTAGGCATCTTCTGTTGGAAGCATCGGCGTGCACTCGAAGCACTGCCAGCTGCGAAATTGCCCACATTTTGTTTCTCTATGCAAACTGTGAATTGGAGCGAACTCGTTAACAAATATTAACTGATCATTGTTCCGAACCTAACTCGAATTTACCGTAGGTATGTTTTCTGCTCGAAATTCACTCCGCAATCGGGACAAAGAGCATAACGACCATTTTCGCCGTTGTGGTCTTCCATACAATGGTCGATCAATGAGCCCTCTTCACCAGTGAATGCCACGAGCGTACAGTGCAGACACTTGAATGTCTGAAACAATAAATTTCAATATCATTTACAATTCAAACGACTCAGTGTTGCGACGATAAATTACTCCGTGAATCATTTGTGCGTGTTGCGTTCGCTCGTAGTCATTCTGAAACACATCTTTACACGCCGAGCACACAAAACCACCGGGTAATAAATGCCTTTTCTCGTGCTCCTCCAGTCGATTTCGCGTATCAAAAACGTCCCGGCACACCTGCAAATTCCTTCGTGAATTGATCGTTCCCTTTGTACAGCTGCCAACAGTTCGATACTCACAGTACAGGCGAACTTAATCCGTTTGTCAAAAGCGATGAATGTTTCCGCGAATCGAAACTCACATTTGGCTATGTGGTCAGTCGTTTTGGTTGGATCATTGTAAAATGCGAAACAAAATTGACATTTGTTTCGGATGGAACTGGTGCTGATCGTCGCCGTTTTCGAGCTGTTCGCTTCTTCCATTTCTGAACT
This sequence comes from Porricondyla nigripennis, assembly GCA_026546635.1. NCBI lineage: Eukaryota > Metazoa > Arthropoda > Insecta > Diptera > Cecidomyiidae > Porricondyla > Porricondyla nigripennis. The sequence goes on along the minus strand of JANTFB010135745.1, from coordinate 6,426 downwards.
CCAGTTCTTTTTTGTCGATGATATTATTTCTTCTCGCGATTCAAAGGTGAACGAATCGATGTCAACATTCAATAACAAATGTCATTTGACAACGCAATGACAGCGAACAAAATAAGTGTGACCTGATGACTCTCTGACGATGCTGCCAATATGTTTGAATGTTCACAAATTGCTCGTTGTTCGGCGCGTGTCAGCTAGATAGGAACGAAACCGTTCCTTTGAAAAATCGATCGGAAAGTGGATAAGCAAACTCTCCCTCACTGCCTCTCTCTATCTCTGCCTTTGTTTTATTTTTCACTTTCTTCCTCTCTCTTCTCCTCACAAAAACTACTTCGCCATGTCAACAGCATCATCGAATTTATTTGTTTTCTCAATTAGGATCTTCCAAAGAAGGCTTGTGCGACGCGACACTCGTAGGGCCACGACATTTCATAATTAGTTAATGTTTGCAAATCGATCGACACAGATTCATCATTGGTGGAATGAACCGGTAGATGCACGCTCGAATGTCTTCTGAATGAACGGAAGTCTCTAAATTTTGCATCACATTTTTCGCATTTGATTTTCTGCTCACTATGCACCTTTCCATGGCTTTTCAATGAGTACTTGCTGATGAACGATTTTCCGCATTCATCACATTTGAACGCGGGCGTGCGACCACAATCGGATAACTCATGAGCATCCCGATAAGTTCTACTTCCAAATGATGCACCTGAATAGAGTATTTATTGAACGACCGTTTTATATGGAGTTGGCCAGATTGAAAATCGTATGCAAATTCAACTCACCGCATTTCCCGCAGCTGCGAAAACAAACTTTCCTTTTGCGACCACCATGAACCATTCTTCGGTGAGAACTAGCAGAGTGAATATTTTTATTAATTTTATCGCAATATTTGCACTTCAGTCTGTCCATGTGTTCAGCCATTGCGTGCACCCTCAGTTCTTTCTGCGTTTTGAAAAATGTGTAACAGCAATCGCATTTATGCACCAAACTTCCGTCGGGTTCTGAGCGATTGGACAACTGGTTACTGGGAGCTCTCCGATCTTTACAATAAACAACAAAAACAACAAAAATCATCGAAATCATTTACCATGGGCTCGAATATGAGCATAGTAACGCCTGATGTTGGAGTATTCGTTGCCACAAATTTCGCATTTAAATTTTACTCCGGGTTTCGTTCTCGTACTTGTGTGACTGGTTCCAGAGCTCTCGCCGATTTCGCTTACATTAGTGACTTCGTTTCCAGTTTTCTTAGTGTCCTCAGTAGACGTTCTTTGTTGTCTGTAGCGTTAAAATGCTATGAGTTGAGGAACTGATATGATGAACCGGTTAAATAAACGGAAAATGCTGTTACCCTTTGATTGGATTGCCTTCTGCAGGATTTTCGGCCGCATCACATGCAATACCCGCCGGAGTATTCGCCGTGTTTACTATTCCTTTATCTAAGCAGCATTCTTTTATGAAGTCCATTAGCAGCGACTCTTCACAGATGGCGTTGGAAATGTCCATCTCTACGTTAGGCCCAACGGAATCGATATTCTCCGTCTCACTCAAAGCGTCTTCGACTTTTGCAAGTAAAAAGTCTTCATCGTTCCCGAGAACTTTACGGTCCACAATTTCCATTTGCTCTTTGGATGTATTCACCAGATCGTTCATGTCACTGCTACCACACATATTTCTGCCACAATTAGTTTCATTGGGCAAACTGAGGAATAACTTTTGATTTCAATTGTTGGGAATGATTCGATGTTCTCACAGAACTTACCATAAATAGCTATTTTGTTGGAATGATGCACGGCAGCTCATACACCTGTATACGGTTTGAAATATCTGAAATGGAAGAGCAATCGCGTTCATGGCGAGGCTGATACGAAATGCATCAACTGAATATTCGACACATCACCTTATGATTGGCTTCCATGTGCTGGTCGCATTCAAAATCGTTCAGGAATACTGCGTCGCAAGCTAAGCAAGAGAAACCACCGGGAAACTTATGTAACTGTTCGTGCTTAGCTTGCTCTGCCCGTGTTGGAAATACATCGAAACAGACCACGCAGGCGAACTTCACGTTTCCATCAAGCGCTATGAATGTCTCGGAAAATCGGAACGCACATCGGTCGCTGTGCTCTGCGATCTCCTGCTTGTCTTTGAAGAACGCATAGCAAAATTGGCACCGATCCTTCACTATTCGAACTGTACTCAATTCCAGAGACTCTTGCAATTGCGATGCGTCGCTTATTTCCATTTTAAAAATTTCCTTCTGTTCGGAAACTCTTGTACCTGTCGCTGGCCGGTGTCTATTATTACGTGTTCCATTTGCATTGGCTTAAATGGATATTTCCATTCAAAAATGTCGGCAAATGTCATTCAGTGCATATTCTGGCTACCGTGAATAACTCCATCGAACGTATGTATGTCGAACGACGAGCGCCATATTGTAAAACGGTAAGCATTCATGATCGTCCGTTTGACAACCGAACTCCTGGGCACGCTTCTCCTCATTCTACTACTATCCATTTTGATTCCTCTATTATCTCTTTTTGAAATATTTTGCTAATTTTCCGGTATCAACGTTCAACGATTTTATATTCTCGCTCAACTTACTACACTCGAACTCCTACTTTTGCCTATCTGTAAATCGTTCGAATCAAATTTCAAAGATGGCTGAGTTGGCACTTGGGCAAAGGAATTCTACCTGGCATTGCGATATTTGTGCAGCGCGGAGTTCATCGGGAAAAGACTGCCGCAGTACCTTATAGCAAACGCAACATTTTGTCGTATGTAATGCCGACTGATGAAATCCGACTGACCATTTTCGAAACGTGTGATAATTTGCCTATAAACTCAGCTTGACAAGTGATCATAATTTTATTTTGGGGTATAACGTAAAAGTGAAATATTCAATATGTGTTTTAACCTTGATCGTTTCTTCCCCTGTAGAGTCATCAATTTTCTTTCTTTATTCCAGGCATTATTACAGCTCGAATAAACATGATTTAAGATTTTTTCAATCTACCGAATTACGTGTCGGCAATTTTTAATGGAGGTTGCATCGGCACCAAAGCGCATGTGTTCTTTCTGGCATTACGATGTTTGTGCAGCGCTGAATTAGTGGGATATCGGTCACCACAACCGTAGCACACGTACCGCTTGATGCCCGTGTGGATGGTCATGTGCACTTTCAAACTGGTCAGATCCACAAAACTTTTATCGCATTGGTCGCATTTGTGTGGCCTTTCATTTGTGTGTTGGTACCGTATGTGCAACCTAAGGCCACCAGTATGCCGAAATGTTTTCCCACAGAAACTACACGCAAAGTTCCGTACATCTGTATGCGTCATCACATGTATTTTCAGAGAGTTTTTCGTCGCCAAACACTTGCCACATACATCGCATTTGTAACGTGGTGACCGTCCACAGTCCGTATCCTCGTGGTTTTCCAAATACGATTTGCTCGTGAATCGCGTACCTGCAAATGGTGTCAGTTAAATTCGGACATTTCCCAAGAATCATATAGGGCTCACCGCATTTCACGCAGAAGAAGTTCTGTGCAATTTTCTTCTTTTGTTTTCTTATCTCCTTTGCTTTGCCGCCTGGATGGAAAGCGCGATCGTGGTGCTGGAGACGTGCGAGACTTCGAAATGTTTGATTGCAAATTTTACAAACGGTTTTTTCCTCGTGGGCCGATTGAGAGTGGGCGTCGCGCTCTCCTATCGTTTTGAAATAAATCGTACAGAAATCGCATCGGTGAACTAGGCTTCCATCGGGTCCTGAATTGAAGGCACATGGATAGAAGGAATATAAGCTTTGAAATACATATGACTATGATGTTGCTCAGCTCGTATTCACCGTGCCCTTCAATGTGCCTCGTTAAGCCGGATTTCTTATAGTATTTTCGTTTGCAATATTTGCACTTAAATTTCCTGTCCATTTTGGACCTTTTTGGAACTTTTGCGCACGCAGTGCCGTCTAATTTATTGCTGGACTTCTGTCCATCGACTCTGTGAATTAGTAGTTGTTTGAAAAATGGAAAATGCATGAAATATGGATATCTACCTGTCAACGGAATCTTCTGCTGCCGTTGGACGTGATCCACTATCAGATTGCTTATTCGCGTCGGTTTCTGAAAATGAATCGAAACGATTTTCTGTGAGAACAGGGATCTTTCCCGAAACCCGCTGTGACACACATACCGCACCCTGTCTTTTCCTCACATCCATTATTACAATTTCGCGAGTGAGCGTGTATACTGCCCAGGCCTTGGAAGAATCTATTGCAAATTTTGCATGTGAGTTTATCCTCGTGTTCGGTTTTCATGTGAATGTTTCTCTCCTGTCTGGTTGCAAAGAAAACGTAACAACAATCACATCTATGCACCCGCTTGCCATCAGAACCTGCACACGAAAAATATTACTAACGTTGTGGTATCAGTGAAGGAGATTAGGAGCATACCGTGTTTTATAACGTGCCGATCGAAGGAACTTTTTGCGATATATTTTTTGTCACAATATTTGCATTCGAACTTCTCCCCGATCCCGATTTTTGGGAAATAATCTGGTTTGAATGTGTCGTGGATTGGTGTTTGAGCATTCAGCCTAGAATTTTGACAGTTTTTGATTCGTGTACTGACACAGAGTCGAAGTAATCGAATACTCACGTTTCAGGTGGAGTGTCCTCCCCAAGAAATTTGCCATCGTCCATGTCTCCATCGGTTATGATTCGATCGGTTTCAACGTTTGCGTCAATGAACTTCTCATCATTGGGCACAAGCAACAAAGGGTCCTCACACGATTCATCATTTCTCGTGATGTTTCCAGACGAAGTACTACCGGGATTTTTAGCCAGTGTCACTTCAACCGTCGGCATGATAAGTTCACCAATTTCATCGCTTACAGATTTGTGCTCAAGTTCTATATGCATCTTGTATGCATCCGCTGTCAGTAAATTTGGACCGCATTGAGTGCAATGCCAACTCCGACGTTGCCCGCAGTTAGTCTCATTGTGCAATCTGTGGAAATGTTTTCGTGAAGCAAGTTCCTACAAGAGAAATGTATGGCTTGCGAGACTTACCGTAGGTAGCTTTCGTGTTCGAAAAATGCACCACAATCGTAGCACGTAGATGCAGAATAGCCACCGCCATTGCTTGTTTTGTGAATCTATAACGAGAAGTGAGCATGAATTGGTTGAAACGAAGATTGGTCGGGAATGATTTCATTCACAACCTCATGGTCAGTCTCCATGTGCTGCACGCATTCCAGGTTATTCAGAAATAACTCGTCACAAAGTGAACAGGGAAAACCGCCCGGAAACTTATGCAGTTGTTCGTGCATCGCGTGTTCAGCTCGTGATGGGAATACATCAAAACAGACCTGCAAAAAACGAATAATGGGAAATTTCGTTGCTACAGCCAGATCAAGGATGCTTACTGCGCACGCAAACTTCATTCTTCCATCGGACGCTTCAAATATTTCGGAAAATCGAAACACACATCGATTGTTGTGCTCCAAGATTTTCACCGGGTCTTTGAAAAATGCGTAGCAAAATTGGCACCGGTTTTTTACTATAACAACGGTACTCATTTCAACAGATACTTGCGACTTCAGTCTTTCGCTCATTTTCATGTCGTCCAGTGCTTCGAGGTATTCCTGGTTTTCCGTCAATATTTTTATAAATTTCCGTCGATTAGGCGTGATTCAAGCAGTTCAGCTTCCCCTGTGAATGTCAACTATTGTCAACCATTCGGATGTCGTGCAAGCACAGTGACAGAAGCTCGTTTGATTGAGGTGTATGCACTATTGTGAATTGTCTAGACGAATCATCATGTTCACAATACCGCTCTTTTGAATCATTCAAATACAATATTTGGACGAACCGAATGTAAGCTGAATAGACTGCCAAGTAGATTGGTAGTAACGCTTAGACCGGACGTAACATAAAGTATAGAAAAAAACATTCTTTTTTCGGGTTTCGTTGCTTTCGAGAGTCTTTTCTATCCTGGAATCGCCTTCAAGACCATCCCAGTGATCCTCTGGAACACCCTATTGATCCTAAGAACCACCCTAGTGATCCTTCGGAACACCCTAGTATTCCTCTGGACCACCCGAGTGTCGTTATGAACCACCCTAGTGTCGCTATGAACCACCCTAGTGTTCCTCTATACCACCCTGATGTCGCTATGAACCACCCTAATTATCCTCTGGAACACCCTAGTGTTCCCCTCGACCACTCTAGTGACGTTATGAACCACCCTAGTGTCGCTATGCACCACCCTGGTGTCGCTATGCACCACCCTGGTGTCGCTATGAACCACCCTAGTGTCGCTATAAACCACCCTAGTGTCGCCATAAACCACGCTAGTGCTCCTAAGAACCACCCTAGTGTCGCTATGAACCACCTTAGTGGTCCTAAGTACCATCCCAGTGT
>JANTFB010135634.1:0-10899 GCA_026546635.1 Porricondyla nigripennis | reverse complement strand
CATTCACATGCATTTTGAATCCACAATTCCATATTGAATTCGACTCAATGAGCATTTGAATTTAAATGATTCTAATGAAATTCAAATCCAAATGAATTCGTGAATTCTCAGTGAATTCAGTGAGTTCCCTAGTCCAGCCCTAGGTTCATCAGAGTAACTCCTGGATTCATCAATGTGATTCTCAGGTTCACCGAAGTGGTTTTCAAACGCACTGGGGTGAACATCAGGATCAATAGGCTGCTTCTTAGATACACTAGGGTGGTCCTGAGGATTACATTGACATTCCAGCGCCCAAGAACCATTTACTCACCGTGTGCCAGCATTAAGACGTTATTTTTAGACGTGGTAGAGTTCCGTTTTACGTTTAGCTGGCATAATATCCCGAGTTCCGAACGAAATTCTAGGACGAGTTCTCCTTTGCAGGTGCAACCAGTTCAAGACCGAGTTGGAACGAATTGGCCGCAACTCTACTCGACAAAATGAGATTTCATTTTAGTCACACGAATGAAAGTACTTATTGTCTTATTCTAATGCAGATCTGTATTTTGGCGCCAATATTTCTAAATATTACTGCCCTATCGATCCACTCTACTGAAAGAAGCGGGAATCAGGCTCTCTCACAATCATACCACCGGACAGACTTCAGTCTGTGTGGAAAGAGTCCTTTACCTTACTGCGGTTTCATATCTGAATATCTCACTAGGAAACTCCTATGCATTAACCGAATTCATAAGAAGACGAAAATCGTCTCTTATTCTATAAAACACAGATTTTCCGTGATTTCAGAACACGCGATACTGAATATTGATTTATCATCCATTGTTGCCGCGGATTTTCAAGACCATTTCCCACGGTGTGACATCTGCACATTTTCCCACGGGAAGACGGAAGCTCATAGCACTGCGCTATTCGCCATCTGTCAGTCAAAACACAGCGAATTGCATTATTTAGATTTTGAGTCATTACAATGCGGCGCGTGCACATGAATGAGAACGTCTTACGTGTCCGTTTCACGTGATTGCTCTTTCTATAGCGAATAAAAGACGCGGATCTCGTATAATCCCAGTTCATTGTTGAAAGTCACATAGCTAGGAGGAATTTCCGGCTTTGTGCAGTGTGGGAAGAAATTGGGAGGAAAAAGATGACTGTTCTACGCAAAATCCGGCGCGCATTTTCCATCATGAGCTACCTCCCAGATGAACGAATTTTCACCTCCGCATATGGCGACACAATCATAAGGTTCATTTTCATCATAATACCACTTTACGTTGGAGCTGGCAGCTTCATTTATGCCGTGGATCATTCGAAGATTGGTGATTATCAGAATGCTCTGTATGCCACCAACCAAGTAGTGGGTGTACTACCGGCGATTGTCAGTGTTTTGACATTATTGTATCGTAGGGAAATGGTTCGCGACGTGATTGGAGATTTCCAGAAAATCACGGACATGTGTAATCAAATGATATTTAATCAATGGTCTCGTATGTGCTCGTGCTGTGGTATATATGTCGTCCTTTTTTGCTCTTAGGTGCAGGAAAGTCATCGGCAACCTATTTCTTTCAGGCTGACCGAATCTCTGAGAAATATTTTTCGGTAACTATGTTCTTAGTCATGGGAGGTCATATCGGTTCTTCATGTCTGTTATCCACTGCGACCTTAGTGTATTATTACATGCAGGATGGAGAAATCGTCTTCGGACGCATATTCCTCCCATTTAAAGCCAGGTGAAATATTCAACGATGTATATATTCGACTGCAAGTGGTAATCCCACTTTCATTCGCTTGTAAAGTACACCTTTCGATGAGAACGAATTTTTTGGGTGGACAGCGGGATTCCTTTCGCATCTGATTGCTGGATCAACTTTTGCAACCGCCAACCTATCAACCACGGCATTTTTTTTTGCCTCTGGTATCTACTTTCAAGCGTGCGCACATCATGTTCGAACAATTCTGGTAGGAATGAATGGAATCATCAATGGCAGTCCAACGAACGAAACTATCCTGAATGTGAAAACATCACTCATCGAGGCAATCAAGTTTCATATTACAGCCAAAAGGTATCCAAGGTATCCCGTTTCATTTGTACGGAAACGTCTTGGAGATTATTATTGATGAATTGCAGCATATTTGGAATAACTCGTGTCCTGATGAGTGCAACAATATTCGTCGAATCGCTCATGGGGATGCTCTTCATATCCACCGAATATTCTGTTTTGGAAATTGTGAGATTCAATTTAAACACGGCATGAATTGTGTGATTGACTATATACGGCTTGAATATTGAGTCATTGTTTCTGCGCAGGCCGCCTCGCAAAAGGATCCGAACTTTTTGGTTTGGTTATGCGGCTTGCCGATAAGTACCGGCACCGTGTTTTTGTATTGTTACGTTGGATCGTTAACAACAAGTCAATTTTTTCTCTATGGGGACATTTTCTACGACTCGGACTGGTTCAAGATGCCAACCAAACTGCAGAAATGTATCCAGTTTATGATTGCTGATGCACAACATCTGCACATATTTACTGGATTGGATCTGGTCGATTTGAACCTACCGACGTTTACAAAGGTAATACGTGCAATGTGGATTGTGCTGGTAAGCGGTCTATAGTATTTCAACACCATTTTAATAAATATCAATTCGTTCTGAGCTCCCAGATTACAAAAACGGTTCTCACTTTCTACATGATGTTCAGAAGTCTGGTCAAATAGAAGTTGATTTTCTTAAGCTTCAAGGTAAACTGTATAACAAGGAAAGTCCATGAATACCCCGAAGAAACATGGTCCTGCTGATTGGTCCCAAAAGATTCTTTGGACTATTGTGTATTCGAGAAAACAACGCAGAATATCGGAAAAGGAAATCGGGAAATTTGATTTCATAGTTTTAATAAAATTTATGATATTTACCTTTAACCAAATATTCGCCGATTCAATTCATGACCTTCGCCAGTTCTGGACTACTAGCTTGTTGCGGCGTATTTCAAGACGATTCCTCACGTTGTGTCAAGATCGCTATTCGCCAGCTTTCCCAAGCTATGAATTATTTGGAATTTGGAAATATTGAGACATTGAAGCGTAAAAACGAACGTCTTACGTGTTCTCTTCTTTCCAAGCCAACATGCGAACTAGAATCGCCCTCAAACACTCCCTTCTGCCGTACAATACAAGGTGGAACGTTCTGTGCGGTATTCAATTGATATTGGTGACTACCGTTTATTTTGCGTTTATAGTTCGCCATTCGATTGAAACTCATTTTACGGACGGAAATCGGTATTCAGGTATTCTGTTTGCAACTGTTGGCTGGTATAACTAGTACATCTTCTATTATATCTTCCATGGCCTTCTTTCTGGTCTCTGGTTTCTACTTCCAATCGTGCGCAATGCGCACTGCGCATATCATATCCGGTTGGTTTGGATGGAAATAAATAGATCTATCAATGACAGCGGGACTGCCCTGAATGTGAAAAAATTACTTATCGAGGTATTCGAATTCCATAAAGCCAAAATGTATTAATGTAACCTGTTTGATTCATTCGAAAACTTATTAGAAAAATTATACGCAACGCTGAAATGATTGATATTCGGATCATGGTTGCCGATGCACAACTACTATTCATATTGATCGGGTTGGATATGATCGATTCGATCGATTCAACATTCACCAAGGTGTCACGTGTAATGTACATTTATTTCGTACCGAACATGTTCAGTTCAGCTCTCCGTGCTCTCAACAAAATTTCGATAAATATCCGTTTGTCTGGTGTATTTTCGACAGTTGAAATGAGGACGAAACCGTGATTTTGGAAAGCGGGAGCAACTACTCAACGTTATTATAAATTTGTTTTCTCACAAGAATACGTATAATATACATCGCATATTGCTCAAGAGACATTTGGTTAGAGACAGATGGAATTGTAAAAAAATCGGCCGCAAAATATAATAATGATACGCGTGCACAGTTTGCATAAATTAAAATGCAACTGACTTGGATTTATCGCATTTATTGAACGAAACTGGGGCTGTGCAAGTGCATCGTGAAAAACCATTTCTTATTTCGAGCATTTGAAATTCGATAGGCCAAACGTGATACAACGATAAACTGACTAGCATCTTATCCACGTTGCTTACGCATCCCCAACGATCGCGCACAACGCCCGTTTGTAATCGCCTGATGTTTCACTCTAAAAGAAAGAAAAAAAAGGGTATTTTTTATTCATTTTCAAGACAAGAATATTCGAAGAATCATCACCTTGATCGCACTCAATAACGTGCGATCGAAGAGCCGCTCGAATTCTTCCTTTATTTCACCCAAATCGATCTCAGACCGTGAGACGATAATTCGGATCAAGGTCACATCTTTGGTACCAGCTCCCTTCATTGCGCGGTGCAAACATTTTGCGAAAAATGCAATTGGTGACTGGACGCATTCGACTGGAAATTAAATTGCGTCGCAAATGATTAATTTCACCGTCGCCATCTGAATCACAAGTAATTGCTCACCAATGGCCATCATTGCATCGCCCAATTCACCACTCATTTCGTGCTTAATTGCCTGCTCGATGGTTTGCCCGGAAAGCTGTTTGTATTCCTCGAACAGGACGCGCAACTGTTCGAAGCTTCCATGTGCCATGATGCGATTGAAAACCTCTTCATCAGTGCCTAGTTTGGCCTCACCAGCTGCATACAACTTTTCGGCTTGTTCTTTGGCTAAAGCCGCGTCGACCGTGCCGGGCGCATCACGAACGCCTGTCGCAATCAATGTCAACAAACGACGGAAACTGCCAGATGTCTCACTGCACATATGCTCGACCAATGGACGCTCGTACACTTGCGAAAAAGAAAGATTTTTTTTATTGACATTCCGATGACGGAAACTGGCGGATGAATCAGACGCTGCAGTGCAATCAACTTACGGTTCTCGTACGTGGCAACAATTTCCTTGAGCTCCGCATCACTTTTGGTGCACAAAATTTCGACCAGAGATCTCTCGTCCGTGCCAATTCCACTGAATGCATGATGCAATTGTTTGCACAAGTATTCCGTAGGCGGTCGCATCAACGCAACAATGAAATCCTCAAACTTGCCACTCAATTCACTTTTCAAATCGTCGATTAAATCACGCCCATACTCGCGAAAAAAATATTCGGCGATCTCTTGGCGCTGCTGATTCGATCGTGCGGTCAATATTGCGATGATTGTTTCTTCGTCGGTGCCAAAGCCTTTCATTGCCGCCCGCAATTTATCGCCATCCTCGGCCGCACTGAAATTCGCGAACGGTACAATTGTTGGTGAGACCTTCAAGTGCGTGGAGAGAATGATTCATCGGGGAAAATTTATTATCATCTTTCTCGAAAATTATGAAATAATTTCATGGAAAAAACACACTAAAAGAATACCATTTTACGGTTCTCAATAATATTTCCAATCCCGACCACTTCAATCCAAGTCACAAACTGAGAAAATTCTCGATTGCAAAATTTTCCTTATTTTCCGATAGACACAGCTGATGTGGAGATGCGTTCGTCTCATCCCACTGTCTACATTCGACTAAACGAAAATCGCCGAATGCACAACAGTCACAACGATGGGAATTCACAGTGTGCCGGCTATGCTACCGTTGCACGTATTCATTATCATGAATTGAATACGTACACGTTCGGTGGCCGCTTGTTTATTTGCTCTCATTTTTTTCTTCTCTTCTTTTGTCGCCAGCGGACGATATGCAAATTGAATCAATCAAGCCGACGACATCGGCCGTCGTTGTGTTGGTGTATCGTCGCGGCAAAATCGTAATAACAAAGAAACGTCAACGCTGAAAATTCGGTCATACCACATCTGATGCGGAACGCACAGCCGCCAATCACAGTGTAAACGATTTATATTTTTTAGCGAGACGTTTTTTCCTTTCGTTCCTCTCATCAAACGCAGAGCATCAAATGGAATGAATAGATTCAAGGTCACGGAGAGTACATATTCAAATTGGCGCCAATGGGATGCGCTTATAGGATTTTGCAGTGTTGCCAGCCTGAAGCGAATCATAAAACTGATTGTTTACACGTAAATATTGTTTACCGTTTTCTCCGTAATCGCTTCGCTCGCAATGGCTGCGCCACATGTCAACCGAAAATTCGACCAAATGCAAATAAACAATTCAATCGTACTTTTTTTCTCTCGTCTGATTCCATTATCATTCCATGGATGGGTTTATTTGTAAACAGACTTTTTTTCTCGATCACGGTGATAGACCGGGTGCACGTTGCGCAAGCAAACGCATGCGTTACGATGCATCGGTTTTTATTGCCAACAGTGAGCATTGAAAAAAAGCAGCTCGATTGCGTGCGTTCGCGCTTGTGTGTGTGCTCGCATCGGCATACACATTCATAGCCAAGTGCACAAGTATACAAGTTAACACCGACCGACCTGAACAAAAAAAAATGAAAAGCGAAAACTGATTCGTAACGCATGCGCGTCGCCGTGAAAGGGAGGTACAATCGTTTGACATTAGTTTTTTGTACAATCGCTCTCACAGCTCGACTGCATGTGTGCGTACATATTTTTTTCTCTACTTCTTCTTCTTCTCCATCATCATCGGTCGCGTTTCATGCCATTTTTCTCTACTCACACACACCGAAAACGGTGAGCGAACGAGCGAAGGAAAGTAAAAAAAAAAAAAACGTAGAACGCAGTGCACGAGAAAAAAGTTTATTGTTATTTTTTTTTTGTGTTCGACGGTGTTTTCATTCTGAAATAGTCGAGGGGCAACAACAACAACCGAAAAAAAGACTTCTTCCCCAATTCAATAGTTGCGAAGTGGAAAAAACATCTGGCCGAGTGAGAATAAAAAAAAAAACGTAGAAAAAACCGTGCCGATCATTGCGTAAAATCGGCATGCATTCGATATGTCAAAGTGGAATTTAGTTTTGGTCGAATTGTGACGCCGAATTCGATTTTCGTTCTCGTCCGACCAGAATATCTCCTCGCATCGGCCATAGAGGGAATCCTTCATTTTGATTCTTCTCCATTTCGTTTCGTTTCGTTCGGGTCGGTTTTGAGTGCGGGAGTGATTCCGAATCGCTCACGTTCAATGTGCAGGAGAACAGCAACCGCATAAACGACAACGAAAATTCGTTTGAAAGGCGAAAGGAAAAGCAGAAAAAAAAAACGATTTCTTTATTTTGGTGTGCTGTTTTCGGCTGACAAGGTATGTATGTTGTTTATTGTGATTAGTTAGCGAAAAAACGGCGGCAGCGACAGTGCCAGCGAACACAGCGAACAAAAAAATAAATTCAATAAAATAATGACTTCGTATGTATTCAAATTAATCCTCAACCGCATACGAACCAATTCCGACCGACTAGTTTCGCCTCGAATCGAGCCAGGCGAACCAAAGAAAAACAAAATACACAACGAAAACCTAAAAACTGTGTGTGCATCAACATTTTCATTTTGAAACAAGACAACAAAAAAAAAAAGAAAAGAGAAATATAATCGTAAGTTTTGTGCATTGCATCCAAACGAATATATCGTGTACTATAAACTCGCAGACACGGTCGCCACATACAGACACGAACACACACACAAGATCCGACTCACGAGTACGAGTATGTAATTTCTGTTCGCCGTCTGTGGCTCGGTCTCTTCTTACACTTCATCTCTTGCTTCGCGCTTCGTCGTTTTCTTGTTTCTCGACTTCTTCTTCTTCTTTGTTTTCAATATTATTTTTTCTTTCGGTTCGGTTCGTTTGCCTCCTCATCGCCAGTGTGTAGTTCTTTTATTTTCGTGGATTCTCTTCTTAGAAGTTTTTTCTTTTCTCTTTTTTTTTAATATCCATTTTCGTTCCTTCTTCAGCTCCATCTTCTGATTCTTCGTTTCGTTCCGTCGTTTCGTGTGCGAGTAGCAATCTTACAGAATGTATGCGTGCGAGAATGGATAAGTGTCTGCCATACGTTCATATGTGTGCGTACGCATACTTACTACACATGCCATTCGCTATATTCCACACTCAACACACAACATATATGACGACGATATCCGTGCGTATTATATATAGACAAAATTCAATATCTCAAAAGATGAATAAAACGGGAGAGAAGAGAAACGAGACGCGAAAAGAAAAGAGGAGAACGAGAGATGCGAAGAAGTTGAGCGTATAGCGCGCGATGAAATTAATCGAAGGCGTACATTCTATCCGTGGTCGCCAATGAAATGAAAAGAAAGAGAAAAGATTCAACTTGTCAGGGTGTTTTGCACGGACCGAACCGAATACATCGACAAAAAGTAAAATGGAATAAAAATAAATCAAACGACGGAATGCAATCGACACGCAAAAAGTGAAGCATAAAATCAGCGCCCAAATTAGTACGAAAAAGAAATAATATCGAATAGAATAAAGGTTCGTTAATAAGACGGTTGCTGCCTCCAACTGGCGGCCTGCGCGTTTTCGTGTGTGTGTGTGTGTGTCTGTGTGTCAGAAAAGAAGAAACTGGAGAAGGAGCGCAGACAAACAAACGCATCTAAAACGCGAAAGCGAACCGACTACACGTATGACTTCTACATTGGAATCAGTGGCGAGAGCAAACCAAATGCATACATTACACTGCAAACTACATGACTAGCTAATAATATAAATTGTACTATTACACGGACGCTCGCTCATTTCTCCGTACTCCACCACTCTCGCAGCGAACACAAGAACAAATGAATCAAAAAAACCAAGCAGTTCCATGCGCATTTTTTCGTTCTCTCGTCTTTGTCGGCATCATTAGCATGTAAATCGCGCGCCAATTCATATCAACAATGTGCCGTACACATCGAATCGGCTGCTAATTCGCTTGTCCCCCAAATATTCCTTATCATCTCAAGTTCGATCCAGGTGATTCTGTAAATCGGTGATGTGACAAGTAAGAATCGATTCGAGTGTCCGCAGTTCGTGCTCAAGTGAAGAGTCGAAAGAAAAAAAAATCGGAATTCCTCAAAAAATAGTGCGCGCTTCTCTTCAGATATGATTGATTAACCTGTTCGTACATGTCGTCGACAAAACACCGATTGTCAGTCTGTATCCGTGTTTGTGTGCGTATGCGCGCATGACCGTGTGTGTGTGTGTTCCGTCGCCATAACAGAAGAAAAAATTGAAGACGAGAAAAAAAAACTTTGAAAAGAAAACACTCGTGTGAGGACATTTTTTGCAGCTAATTTGCTGTACTCCTCGACGTTGTTTTGTTTCGTTTGCATCAACACGAAGGCGCAAAATGCAAAACAAAACTCAGCCAAAAGTCGAAACAAAAAGACGAAGAAAAAGACGATTTTTTTTCTAGTTGTTGATTTGTCTTCACGGTGGAGTACGACATTGGAGCGCCATTGCGTGTATATAGTTTTCTTTCGCTTCTTCTCTCCACTCCCGTCATTCACATTGAACCGTATATAACGAACATAACCTCATTCCGTTCGATTGTTTATGAGCACCATAATGACAAAATCGATTCGTTCTGCATTCGCCTCACCGAATGTTTTCGCAATTGAGAACGAGGCAGGGCTCTGGGCATCAATTTTTGCCACAAATATGAAGTTCCATTGGCTCCGCATAGTTGGGCGAATTCCATTTGGCTCTTGTGAGAAGACAGTAGTGTTTTTTTTATGTTGTTGCGCTCGCTGAAAATCCCATTGAAATAACAATTGGCGCGCAAACTCGGTTGCGAATGTTTACTTTAGATAATGAAAAATAAATAGGTTTCCTTCGGCCGGATTGTTATGATGGATGTTGCCAGTGTGCGTGATGCGTGGTTGTGTGTGCCCCTTGATGGCGGATGAAGTTTTCTTTCGATTTATTCGACTAACAATAATATTTTCGCTGCACCAGAATAAAAGCCGAACAAAAAGGAAGAACAAACAAGGAGATTCGCATGACTAAACTCGTTTCTCTCTCTCTCTTACACTTTCCAGCAGCCCAGAGTGGTGCGTTGAGAGCAGCGGAAGGGAATTCCAGACACGTTGTTGGGACACAAAACTCACAATAATGCAGGCAATTGTTGGCGATGGTCGAAAAGGCGACGCGGCGGTAAGTTAACGGCTTTGAAATTTAGCCTTTTCACTATCAAACTGAGAAAAACGTAGAATTTCTTTCAGCTGGCATACGAACTGGAGAAATCTTTGCAGAATGTGGAGGTGAGTACACTTAGCGTATATCCTCCATGAACTGTGATCTAAAAATTTGCGTCCGATCTTGCTTCTTTTTTATGTTGAATTTCGCAGCAACAAAACGAGCTTATGTATGGGGAAGAGGGCACCTGCACGCTGTGCTCGAAAACGTTTGCAAGGAAATCATCGCTGCTGACGCACATCCGGAATCACACAGCCGAACGCAAATATCAATGTCCGACGTGTCAGAAAAGTATGCTGATTCTCGATTTTCGGTTGAAATGTGCATTTTTTAAAAATATTTATTTCGATTCAATTTCAGCATTCACACAAGCGGCCAATTTACGCAACCATGAACGGATTCACACGAATTTACGTCCGTACGTGTGCGCGGACTGCGGCAAAGCATTCACTCAGGTAACGAATCGAATGGACAAAATGGGAATCGATCGAAATTAATGCGGTGCTGATATGGCATATTCCCAACAGATAACCAATTTAAACAATCATCGGCGACTGCACACTGGGGAACGTCCATTTGTATGCATTGAGCCAGAGTGTGGACGATCGTTTGCACAAGTAAGTGTCGGCACATCAAATATTCCTCCAAGTGAATTTGGGCTAACACCTTTCGTCTCTCCACATCTTTTGCGCGGACCAGGTGACAAATTTGAACAATCACATGAAATCGCATCACAAAATACAGCAATATGTGTGCAACCAGTGTCCCCGTCGATTCACCCAAGTGACATCATTAAATCAGCATCT
>JANTFB010135523.1:0-10904 GCA_026546635.1 Porricondyla nigripennis | reverse complement strand
TACACACACACGCAAGAAATATCGAAGACAGATAGTCAAAACCATTCGATTCGTCCAAAAACGAAAGAAAAAAAGAAAGATCAAGAAGATCAAATGGAAATTCACTACTTAGATGCGATTCTGGTGCAGCCGCAGAATGGTTTTCGTGCAGAACCATTCTGCTTTCACAATCGGGATTTTCACAAAAATTCCAAGATAAAAGTCTCAGTTATCAATTTCTGTCACTAAGGTAATACTCTCACTTCGGAAATAGTGTTGTCACAGCTAGAGTTTCCACTATTTATTGTTGCGATGGCGACAATGTTCTAAAAGTGGAAGTACTACCTTAGTGACAGAAATGGAAATCCGGAATCTTAACCTTTCCGACAAGCTAGAGATGATAGCCGTAACTGAATTTATGTGAGAACAGCAGCCATTTTTGTGAAGATTTTTTTTTTCAGTTTTGCGATGGCAAAACCATTCCACAAAACGAATGTGTTGTCGCATCCTTGAAGTGATTCGATAGCCTGTCTCTAAGCTTATGCAACGAGCTATAGGAATCCGAAATCGGTCAACTTTTGTGGAAATACTAACCGTTTTACGGAATGTACGTTTTTTCGATTTTTCCGGTTCTTCCGGTTTTTGACCTAGCATTTAAAGCGAAATGAATTCCAAACGATATAAAATACATAGAACGTTCGAAGGACGGAAAGCAGCGAATTTTTGAAAAAAACCAAAAAAAAATTATCAGAATCCCAAATTTCCTTAGTTCGTGTGGTCCCCTTGAGCGAGGGGCCTGAGGTCTTCGCCTTCTTCGCCACTGATATGTGCTTATGTTATGAGATTAATCGGCACCATTCATTCTTCATTCTTACGCCGATCCGGTCATTCTTACGCCGATCCGAATACAATCGATATTGGCCGAATTGGAGCATTGGGTCACAAGTCACATATTGAACGTGTCCATCGTCCACACGGGAATGCTGACGCGCTACCGTGTCTCTTTTCTCTCGTGTATAGATCTTCGAATAAAAATGTAAGAGCATCGACTGGGATCATGCATATTATTCGTCACAAGCGCACAGTCATGAAATTCAAATCAAGCTAACAGCAAATACGAAAAAAAAACTGTTACACACTCAACCATGCACCCGAAAATAAGCGAAAGTCGCGAGTTCATGCAACCAACTCTCTTACTCTCCCTTTGTCCTATTTTCGCGTGGCATCTCTCGCGATGGGCGCGATGAATAGAAAACAGCAAATTGAATGTGGCAACCGGCGGAGGCATGGTGCGCCGGAGAGAATGACTTTTCACTTGACTGTCGCGTACGGATATTATATATTTATGTTGAATTGCTTGAAAACGCCGGCATCGGGTGCTGTGCCCACTGACTGAATCGTCGACATTTATTTTTGCGCATTGAAAAGTTGCACGAATGGTAATCAGCGGTTCGGTAAAATGGTGTATGTGCGCTTGCCGTTCGCCGCTAATATCTTCAGCCAGATCGATTCCGAATCATTTGCATACATATTGTGATTTTCCGGTGCGCTTATTCCGCTGCTCGCTTTGTAGTTTTATTATTGTTTTTATTTGATGTGTGCGTGCGCGCGTTTGCTCTTTGATTTGATTTTCACCCAATCGTCTGATGTTGGCGACAAAGTATGTGCGTGCGACGTATTGGCTTGCCAGCGATGCATAAATTCACATACAAAACGAAATCACGGCCTCGCAACGCATTCAGTTCAGATTTATTTCATTTCGTATGGTCGCTCTCCATACTGGCATGTGTGCCGTTTCCAAGATTCGTTTGTTGCGGAGAAAATAACGAACGATGAAATGTGGTGCGCAGAGAATGGACGGAAAGTTGTTCGAAACAATTCAAACCATCTTAATCGCTGACTTGCCGGTGTCTGCCTACTGCCTCTGCTTCCAAAACAAAATAGCGCCACGCAATCGGACGTATGCGGTCAATTGTCTGTTGTACCAGTTTGGCCCGATATCAGTTCAATGTACAATCGGATCGAATTTGATAAACGAGATTCAAATGCCAGCAGAACCGATTCCATCGTCTGGACTCTGGAATTACGATCTGATCACGTAAGGTTGCGATCGTGTCAAACTGGTTCAGAATTTTGCAGTTAAAGTTATTACAGGAGAAATTATTTTTGTTCGCCGAAATCTTTCGAAAACCGCCGAAAATCTATTTTGAGAATTTCATCTGCTTATCATAATTCGGCGAGTGCGAAGCAGGGGTGCATTGCAAACCGCTTGTATACTACAGAAGTCTTTCTACCACCGTTCGGAACAATTTTTATTTTTGTAGCGTGTTTTGGAAACAGAAAATTTTGCCAACAGTCACTGCTTTGACAAGTCGCTTCAAAATGAAGAAACGATCCAGGATTTTTCTATTGAAAACAAAATGCGTTGACGTTTCCCTGATATGCTTTGATCTTCTATTTTTCCCTCTGGAGCTCTGGATCTATGAAAATGTGAGGGAAAGACATAGAATATATTCTCACTATGTTCGTTGGCCTTTTTCTACAGACGGAAATTATTACTTCCCCCCCCCCCTCTCTTCAGATATATTCGTTGCTACCGGGGGCCATTGTTATTGCAATCTAACTTCTCTGCCACCTAGATAGATCAACAACTTCGAGAACAAATGCTAAAGCATAACAATCTTTCGATTTCCACGCTCAATATCTGAACCAGTCGATTGCGAAGCGAAAATCGCACGTATCTTTTCTTTCCTAGTGGCAATAACGAATCGAATTCCATTCCAGTATGCAAATACTAAATGAAAATGATACACTTCGATCGCATTTAATTGATGTCAAATTGATTAATCGCTAAAAACTTGATAATTTTCCTCATTTCTACCATACAGCCGATCCAAACGACAACGGCGAGAGTCAATGCCACTGACAGACGATGTAAGAATGAGTGTCGTGCGGGCACACACACACACACGCACGTCCTGGGCATTCGCTGTGTAAATGTGCTCGTTCGCTTTCAATCTAATTAATTAAATAACGAATGCATTCAATTCAATAGAGTGTCAATTAGTCGAGTGCACCAATCAACCGTCCAACCATTCCAAAGATTCTGTTCTTTTTCGATTGTCCGTTATTTTCCCGTTGCCATTTGCTTCTCTCAACGCATCGCCTCCTTTCACTCATGACTCATCTCGTCTCCGTTGGACAAGTCGTGGCCGGTGCCAGTGCCACAGGTAAACCGTGAACAGCCAGCCCGTATCGACACGTAAAGCAGCACGGAATCATCGGGTTATTGCTGTTTTTCTGGGTTTTTTTCGTTCGTTCGGTCTCACTACTTCAATCACGAGATGCATCGAGGCAAAATCGTGCACCTAAAACACAAAATTACCATCGTTCAGGTTGACATGCCGCAGTACATGTGACATGTGTGTACTCTTGTTGATACTGATTATATTAAGGATTACAATCTACATTGTGCAAGCAGAGGGTGGAGGCGGATGGTGCTGTGGCAGGATAACGGAGAAGAGGAGAACCACGAACAAGAAAAAAATGACAAATATGCTGCGGAATTGTGACTGCTCACTCACTCACTCACCCGTTCAGTGCTCCAAACTGCCAGGGAGAAACCCACCCGTGTGCAAAAATCAAATTAGTATGGATATTGTGAATCAAGTCGACCGAATCGGGTAAACCGTCTGCCACATTGTCATTATTTATTACTATTATCGGCGTACGTTGGCACTGTCGATGTCTCTTGTTGACGTCTGGCCGTGACAACATACACTTCATTGTGCATGCGTTCTCTGATGCGTCACGACATCGGGACTACATTTCTTTCGTCCCTGAATTGAAGATGCACATTCCAAACATTCGGAGCAAAACGCTTCCCCACTCAATATTGTCGCTCGGCCGAGGGTTTTCACCAGACGATGGGTCACCTACTGGTCGAACACTTGCCGTGTGCGATGCGCAATTGTGCATTGGAGAGTGCTCTAGACTCGAAACGTTCGCTCACGTGCAAAATGGAAATCGCAACATCTGAATGTCTATTTCATTTGCATCATTTTATGAACAATTCATCGTCACCGCGATGACGTCCCACCACACTCGAACACATCGGATGCTCTATCTCCATACTCTCCATACTTAGCATATGGATGTTGAGAGGCATCGAGCATTCGACGTGCGCACCGATTTCTAAATTACATTTTATTCAACTGTCTGACCTGCGACCGCGTGTATGCTGGCTGTGTGTGCGTCGATTCGGGCCGACGGAGCGCGTTTGCACACATAACATATTGTACCCTACACCAGTTTGGCCATTTATTGAGTAATCAAAGTAATACATATATGTGACGGTTGCGGCTCATCGCGACTGGCACAAATACGAAATTGCTTGAATGGAAACATGAATTCGTCCATACGTAGGTAGAGATGTTATCTGCTCGGCACTAAACTCGGTGCTCCGGGCTAGCCGATCAACAGCACGCATGTTGTGTCGCTCTCATTTTATTCCATTTGCCGTACGCATTATGACATTACGTGCACCAGCGAATCGAGTGCTGAAATTTCGGGAGGTAAGTGTTGAACCCACTCGTGTGGCGGTTTGCGTGCCGATTTCCGGGCTCCGTCCCTCCACCTCCCCCCATACGACTCTAATGCGAATATGTTGCAGTTTGCATTGCTCGAGACAACCCGAATCGTGTTACTTCACCGTATTCACTCGAAACACCGAAGCTGTCCATTCGTAAATTGCATTGCAATCCTTTTGTTGTGTGGTGTGCAGCGGCGAATAGAGTCGTCAATGGACACCCGCGTCAGCAGTAAATTGTCAGCGAATCGAGCGGAAATATCTCTCATGCATGCACCGCGAGGATGTACAATAGAGTGGATCGGTGTCCATACAAGCAAAAATAAGTTAAGCGGGCTCACCTCCATTTCGATGAGCTCACCTTCAGTATCTTTCAGAGCCATAGGGCTCATCTAGAAATATTCCCCAAATTGACATTTCAGTATCCGACCGCCTTGTACAATAGATCGTTAGAAAGGTTTTGGCGAGAGCCACGTTTCGACGTTTCGTGCACAGACATCGCCTAACCTCGGATGCCCCCTTCTACTAGTGACATATTTTACCCGTTTTTTTTTTACATTAAATTAAAGCTCATAAAAAATTGTTTAGCTTTTGCTGCAGATGTATCCAATCTAATTCATAAACATAGAAATTACAGCCGATTCATGTTTCAGTGAATTGGAAAACACCAACGTGTTGATTTTGGGAATATTTCTAGATAAGATAAGAAAAAATCCTTTGGGGCTTTGAACGTCTATCAAAATTGGAGTAAACCCACCCGAACTGTTTGTCGTGACCCAGCCCAATGTACAACTATTGCCAATTCAATGCAGCCACATGTTTGGGACAGGATTGTAGAATGTTGTGGCCGATTGCCAATTAAAAATAAATCGGATTGAACCGAAAATGTCTATCAACCGCTTCACGGAATTGGCACAGTTCCCGTTTATTGATGAATCAAATTCGATTCCGAATCGTGTCAAATTTGCCGGTCGAACGGAGAAAAATGCACTGCTCTGGCGCAACTCTGGTGATCCATTGAGCAGAGTCGCTCGAGCATTGCGAATTCAGGTTTTTCTGTTTTGTCTCCACCATCATCGGAGTTGGAATGCATGGAATGCAAGGACCATAGCGTTCGGCCGACAAATGTTAAAAGTCACTCCGTGCATGGGTTGGTTGTCGGTATCGGCAATTCACTATTTCACTATCGCCAACATCGTATCAACGATAGTTTCGCAGTTGCGAATCGTTCGCCGTTTCATGCACACTCGCTGCCAGACGACACCGCAATTTAACAACCATGTGCTGCTGGTGCATGCTCGAATGAATGAACTGGCTTTTGTTCGTGCATGGGCTATGGATGTGTGCGACAGTGCGTGTGTGAGCGTGCCCTGTACACCGAACGTAATGCGAACGAACGAACGAACGAACGAGTACGATGGGCCTGTCATGTGCCAGTTTCGCTCATTTATCGTTGAATGAACAGCCACCGCAATGTATGAACTCGTAACGGAATTTGGGTAAATCGGTTTTAAAACAATTTTACATTTACTGCGGAAGTAAGAATTGGGCAAAAGCGCCAAGGGAGATAGCGACGATGTATTTTGCACTGCCACATGCTGCACAGTGCACAGGCACACACATACAAACGAACACACCTACGACGCGGCCACGGAGCATACACATTCGCGCGATGATTAGATTGTATGCAGGCAGAAAATATGTGCGACAATTTTTCGGTAGACGATTTAATCAACGAAGTAGGCAGTCGCATCCCATGTTCCGCACACACATTCGAGCGAGTCTCTTTCGCTCTCTGTCGACGTGTGTGCTCATCGTTTGAGCTTGTCGGAACAGTCAACAGCCAGAATGGCAACACACGACGTGAATCATGATAAATCCGACGACAACTGTCTCTCTGCCAAAACTGAACGGATCGGTGTGTGCACCGTTCACGGCCCATACTATGGTGTGCCCGTAGTTTTGGTTTCGGAAATCTGATTTTCAGTCAATTCTGGTGTCGGTCGCTTGCTGCCAGCCCCCTCCACTCTCTTTTCGTCGCTCTCTGCACGATGCGCGACACTACTGCCAAACACACTGACAAATTTATGTGATTATATATCATTTAGAAAATGACATCTTTTAATTATAATATTTTGATGTGAAATGGAAAATACGAAAACCGAAAAGACGGTCGCATGCCGCCCGCGCTCATGCCGAAAACCAAAATGGAAACGTCGTGCACGTGGGGAATGGGTGAGTCTGCTGCGGCAGAGAATCAGAGACGATGTGGATGGCGGCAGTCACAGTTGAATTGACTGTCGAAGTTCGCACGTCACTCACCACTTCAATATCATCATTATAATTATTCATTTTGAATTAATAATAATAATAATAATAATAATAATGATAATGAATAAATAATTAGAGCATAAGACAATCTCTAAAATTTGCCATCTAATTGGATTCGTCTAACTTGCACCGAATGGCTGTTTAATGTGCCGCATTTTGGCGCGAATTCGACGGAAATAATAATATCAGATAATGATGGAACGAGTTCATTATTCGCGCCCGAATGTGTGTGCCGGTTGTAAATGGACGATTGCGACATGACGCGAACTGTGGTGTGTGCCGATGATAAACGGAAATTATGAAAAATATGCGAAAACCAGGCTTCCCGGTACCTCGGTCGGAGGTGGGGAGGAAGGATCGCTGGGCCAATTTTCGTTTTCAATTAGAGGAAAATTCGCTTGATTGACTCGGAGCACGTGTGCGCGTTACGTGAACCGAAATTGTGGATGAAATGGAATGCGAATGGGTTTGCATCGATAGCGTTTGCTTGGCGAAGCTTTCGAGTTCTTCGAAGCGCTCCGGTTCACTATTGATCGAACACACAGGCGTACGCGCACTTGAATTGCATTACCGATTCGTTCATTTCGTTTTCGGTTCGCTCTCGCTTGCGAACTTGATTCCATGCATCGATCCATTAGCGCGGAAAAATTGGCGAACATTAGGCTTGATCGCTGCCAGCCGCGCCAAAATATGGGTTAACTTGTTTTAAATGGTGCGCCGCACACCCACAGAGTATGCGAACAGCGTGCGTGGTCATCGAACAGCGAAGACGATTGCGTTTCGTAATCGCTGAATTGAATCAACGCGCAAACACATTTGTCGACACACTCATTTGCGCTTCTCAGTCCGCGAATAAAATTTTAATTGAAAAATCACGTAATTTGCAATCACATTTCTTGCATGTGAACGTCAATTTATCAATTTCGTGTGTGCCATGGATGCGGGGCGAGCGGAACAAGATGATCGAGATACGCGGAGCGCGCGCGCTCGCGCACACACTCGCTCACAATGCAAAAATGTGCAATAATTGACGATCTCTCATTTGATGGATGTTGCATGCGCCATTGATCAACAAACGGCAAGCCAATCATAATTAATACTTGCAATCCTATCTATCAATGCATGGGCCTATTTAACGTTTGCATGCGTGCGTGAGCATTCCATCAAACTGTGCATCGGCGTGTCGATTGCAGCGACTTTGTTCGGCGCAACTCACTTGCTTTCGATGCACGAACGAGGATCGTTGTTGTTGTGGAGCTCATCTTCGCAACAATTTCGATAGTTTTTTGTTTTCTTCTTCTTTAAATAATTTTGCGGGAGAGCCGCTCGTCGCCGTCGCCACTTGGACATTTGTGTGTAATGTGCATTGCATTGTGCCCGTCGATTGTCGGTGGCAACGGCTCATTCTGCATTATGTACAAGTAAATCATGGTAAATGATATTCTGTTCGAGAACAAATCGTGATCGGGACACATACAGGCGCACACAGGCATACAATTAAATTAAAATGCCAGCAATTAAACGGTGTGTGTGGTTTGTTTCGAGTGGAATATGGTATACCATATATAATTATATATTAGAGTGTATCGGCCTCCATACGAAAAATGCCCTCCCAGAATCAATCTTCGGTCCATTCTAGAAAGACACGCCGAATGGTTTTGGATTCTGTGAAAAACCTGGCGGGCTAAAAATCGAGGATAATCGGTCTATTTTCGCGAAATACCGATTTTTGTCTGGGAAAGTTTTTCATTAGTAATATTCCCCACTATAGTTATTACCATGAAAAAAATAATCAAAAATGACGACGATCTGCATCAAAAGATATTTGTTTCGAGAACTCCGGTGCTCGAGAAATCGGATTAAACAATCATTTTTAGCGGTTACTCGGAAAGTGCTATAATTCGGTTATTTCCAACAAATAGGGGCTTGTTGGATGTGTCGTATTCGTATATAAGTTCGATTTCGTGCCACGACACATCCGACTCATTCGTTTGACTCCCATTTCCAGAGTTTTCATCAGATTACGACGAACATCAGCTCGTTGGAAAAGTCTTAAGGAGATTTGTCGATTCGTAACAATCTGGATACAAACTTAACCTCCATGTGCTCAGTGGTCTTCATAACTGATGCAAAAGAGCCTCAATGGGCTTGAATGGGTTGAAACCATCAAAAACTCAACTCTTATCATTTTAGTCGATAGATTGCATCGAGACCTTAAACACCGCGGCCCCCATTTGTCGAAATCGAACGAAAATAACCGGATGATGGTACTTTTCGTGTATAATCTTGTGAAATTCTACGTTGAAATATCTACGTCAGCCATGTCCAGCCACGTCGGCTACATTGATCGACGCATTTCACACGTGTACCACATGCGAAGCCAGTGTCGGGCCATCTAGATCTTGTCTTTCGTCGAAAGATGAAAGATACTCAGTATCTTTTTCAGTTGAGATGCGATGAGACGAATATCTCATCTCATCTTTCATCTCATCTCGAAAAATGAGATTTTGCACGCAGAACTTCATATTGAAATTAATTCACTCAATTATTGAATTATCGATGTATCGATGTAAGTTGGCAATCGGAACAAAATCCAACAGAATGCGATTGCTTTGCCGATTTGCTGATGAGGTCGCATTCTTTGTTCTCAGGCGATAGAGAGAGAAGTTCAAATCCTCGAAATATGGCAGAAAGCAAAGGTCACAATTATTTGAGCGATAAAAAAACGCACCACAGAGTCTTTGAAAAAAGGAACGAAATTTTGAAAAAATAATATTTAAAATTCAATGCTTCTACGCCGTCTCCTGCTCCTGTCGAGCATTTAACAATCCTGAGTTGTTCAAAAGTAGTATTGCGGATTTTATTTACATTTCAAACAATCACGATCGTTCATATTCATAGTATCTCAAACGTCATCTCATCTTTCTCATGATAGATATTGAGATGATCATCTCACCATCTCATCTAAAAAGGAAAGATGACCAAGATCTCATATCTCATCCTTGAAAAAAGATGTCATCTTCGCCCTTCACTAATACGAAAACTGACGACTGAAAATGTTCGTTTAATCCGATGCCGATGTGCTCCCAAATTGGACCATAGATTTGTTCTGGGTTTTTCTTCCATCGACCCACTCTAATATACATAGATCGTCGTGTTAAATAGATGCTGGCAAATGAATCTAATAATAACAATAATAATAAATAATTGAAATTGAAATATTTCTGTTAATTTATTAGCTGTGAAAATGATGTGCGGTGACTCCGCGAGTGTATCTGTGTGTGTGTGTGTCGGCTATGCGATGCGATGATAAATTGATTTTCGTCATTTTAACTGCGCCGACACCGACAATGCATCGGCAATGCGTGTCTAACGACGGGATTTATGCGACATTCAGAGGCAATTTGTCAATGTGCGTGACAATAAATTGAACTGGCTGATGTTGGCCCGCAAGCACTTGACGAATGCGTTGTGTGCTCGTTTCTTTCTGCGCTGCATTGCCGAGTCGGGTTATCTCGAGCGGCGCAAAAGCGGATGCAGGGAAATGACTGCTGTTGGCTGGAATGTGCCGATGAGAAGCACATATACTATTGAGAGATTTGAGGATACCTTTACTGTTCTTAGTCCATCAGTTGGTGGACCACATCTTTGACATCGAAATCGAATGTTCACGAGATCAAAATAATTGTTTTTTCCCCTTTTTTCTTCTCTTTTTCCCAATTTCATATTCGGCGTGCTCGATTGCATCCACGCTCGGACTTTCTACAGGCGTCCATCGCACGAATACGTTGTAGTGAAATCGTGCTCGACGCCAATGCAGTGACCAGCGTCAGGTATCAAAACAAGTGCTGAAGACGGAAACGATTGCGAATAAACGACGAACACACACAACACAGGCACCCACGCACCCACACGAAGGTGGAACAATCAGGGGCGCTCGAGCACCTAGAACCAATGATGCCGAAAACAATGTCCAATAGCAATCGGTCGTCCACGTCAAGCAGCA
>JANTFB010135412.1:0-10908 GCA_026546635.1 Porricondyla nigripennis | reverse complement strand
TGTCATGGGCGAGAGAGACGCATTGATTTCCATTATTTTCATTATTGTCAATACTTTTCAATTCAGTTCTCATTCTTTCCATTAATCTAGTACTGCACTACCCCTTGGAAAAAACACAAGCAAATTGTTTTCTTGGACCAATTTAGCAAATACACCGTCCAAGTCCATGAATCGTTCCTGAAGAGCGATACTACGCTTGAACGTGCACACAAAACCACTTCTACGGGCTGAAATTGAATGTAAATTATATTTGGATGGTTCGATTGCGATGGCAAGCGTATATTGAGATTGCGTGGTGTGAGATTACTTGGATTAACCGATGACGTATATTTTCAAATTTCAACGGAAAGACCTATGGTACGTATGGAAGGAGGGGTACAGGAAACCTACTCTCCAAAATGCATAGCCGATATTTTGAGAGAATGAGGGTAAGAGAAGGAGATGGAGATGGAGAGGGAGGAGGATATAAAGCATATGATGTTGAAGTATGGTTCTTCGTTATGATGAGAAATAATCCTTCCAATGGAGCTGAGTGTTTGGATTAAAGGAGTGGAGCTTGTATTTTGATTTCATTTATGAATTGCCCTAGAACAATGAATAGCTCAGTCATGTCTAATGCATATGGATGTAGCATGTAGGTTGATATCTCGGTGCCATAAGGTGCTACTTGACGAGTTAGAATCCATGTGAAAGTTCCACAAGACTGCACCGTCCATCAAGAAATATGCTGTGAGGACTTTCACTGAAATTTTACGTCGTCAACGAACCCTTGGCCACCGAAAACGAAAACAATCCGGTCGGCTGGCTGGTCTAATAGAGCTACTATACCTCGAAAGCGCATAGACAATCTATATGACAACATGAGCTGCACATTCACCTATACTTCGACTACTGTTTGCTGATAAAATCTTTTCTACCAAAATAAAAACTGATGTTCATTTGTGCGCAACATCGATCCGAATTTTACATAGAACAAATGCGGAAAATTACTCCTAATTTACTTTGCATTCGCAGTGAACACGGGAAATATATTTAAATTCGAAGAAATTCAATGTTATGTGCTTATGAACATTTGGCCCTTGCCAAATTTGCCAATCATACGATTCAAACGATGAATAAGAGAGAGATGGAAGGCAAACAGAACATGAAGTAGAAAGATCATCAGAAGAGAAGATGCGCGAAAATCATTGAAATTGAAAACTAGAAATATTTAGAGCAATTATAACGGTATGTTGGTTTGAAACGAATGTGCTCGGTATGTAGATGTTGCTCGAGCGATTTTCATGTGCAATGTGCATGGTGTTTGATCGCAGTGAATTCGATTTATTCATTTTATTTCAATTGCTACTGTACAGCTCGATTCGGCGTCTATTTGAAATTCAATGTCTTTTGCGGCTAAGCGGGCTGAGGACGCATCAATATGTGCTTAGGAATGAGTGCATCATCTGCATCACACTCAGTGCACTCGGGATGGGAATGATAATATTAAATTGGTGATGCGTCGCATTTGGAAACAAAAGCGCCTCAAAGGAATCGAGCAAAAATATTCAGAAAATGTTAATTAGAAAGACCTGTTGTCCCAACACAAAATAAAGTGGAATCAATAAAGTATTGGGTTCAAAGTCGATTTGAGACTTGTTTAATTGTACTTTGGTTTCAAGAATAATGGAATTCATTCGTATTCACGCATTTTTCCCCCTCTACATTTATTTGAATCGCAGAATTCACAGGAGATAACGAAGAAGAAGGAGCAGAAGAGAGAACACACAAGCACTAGCACACATCGAGTGCAGAAAAAAAACAACAATGAAATGAGAAATAGCAATGATTTGAAGCACCACAAACAGCTTGATGACCGTGACACAGAAAACACACGTCGCACACAGAGTGACAGAAGTGTGCGGATAGAACGAAACGAAAAAGTGTTTTTAATTCAAGTCATGCACTCATACACCGATACACCTCAAATGTTTTCGTCTCTTTCAATCCATTGGTTGGCGCGAAATTGGCCAAAGTACGGCACACAAGCGAACAGAATAGGAAAAATGTGGATGTGTGTATATTTACTCTGCAATATAAATGGCAAGTGAAGTGTCGTGTTTTTACTGTACATATTTGAGCCTTCGTTTTGGCGTCGCCGTAGTGAAACTCGTATGAGTTCGGACTGAAGACGCATCTGCGTATGAATAAAAAGTGAATGGACATAGACGACAGTATGAAACCGACAAGCTACGTAGTTTTAGCTGCGTCGTTTCTATACGATACACGGCGCTAATTCATATGCTGACAAAGTTGGTATGAGTGCTCGGTGCTCGGCTCACTGTATGAGTCTGAAATTTGTGTGATGGCACACGAAATGATTGCGAACCGTTCTTATTAGATGAGTTCTGCATTGATCCGAATATTCGCTCATACCCGATCTACCTTATATCTGATTGCTCTGAATTGATTCATCAAGTGCAAACGGGGCGTGAGCACGAGCCGCGTGAAAGTCCGATTTCGGAACTAAAATTTTAACAAACTAGAAAAAAAATGTACGCAGAATGGGCGATCTTGAAGATCTACTACGCATGCTGTGATGCATACGAATATTAAAACCTGTTTAACGCACTGCGAGAGTGTCACTACGATGCTCGTAAGCGTAGAAGTTTTGTGTCTGCGTGAGTGTGTGCGTAAGAATGCGTAGTTGTGGGACTATGCGAGAAAATAGACAACGCGAGCGCGAAAATATCAATGCCGAATGAAATTAACCTTGATACGATTTGAGCTCTCAGCGTATTCGACGTCAACTCCCATTACGATTTTCGTTTTGTGTCAATATGTTGTTATGCTTTCAATCCATTTTAACCATTTGCAATACTCTTCTTGGCTGATCTGCGATGGATAAATGATTTTCCTTCCGCCTTCCGTGAATCGCGGAATCCCAAATAAAAGAAAATGAAAACTGAGTGGAGTGATTTTGGGGCGATGTGAAGCAGCCACCGTTCCTTGAGATGCGCATAAAATCGTTCGTCATGACGAATTCAGAATTCAAATTGAATAACGAGCTCGAAATGGGTTAGCCGTTTACATGTATGAGAGTGCGACATGGCCGACATCTAGTTCAGTGTGCATTTTGTGCCCGAGCAAATCTTGACAGACGCCAATCGGCTACAGAAATATTCATACATATTCATGTGGGTCTGGGTATGTGTTAATCTAGTGGCAGCATCGAGTCGTAAGTGCGGGCACGTTTGCTCTATTGGAATATCCGGCGCGTGTTGTCAAAAGAACCGTATTTATCATTATGAACTGACAATGAGTTGATCGGGCAAGTAGAGCACACTGCATACGCTGTGGCGTGCGAAAATGCATTTCGTGCATAAACTGCACATTCAGAGCACACTCGAGTCTTTTGCGTTTTGTTTTTTTTTCTTCACATAAATCAATTATTACATAATCGTAATATATGCCTAGCTCGTACACACACGCACGGGTACACTGCGTGGCATGCAAGTGCGCGTTGGGTCGCATAATCGGCCACGCTTAATCGCTCACACAGGAACAATTCTATGCAGATATTTATAGAAATATTTTCAGCGTATTGTTGTAATTGTTCTCAGCATAATTGGGTTAAGTATATTTCGATTTAAGAACGCGATGCGCGTACGCACATTTTCATATGTGCGCCAGTGCCATCATTCAGATTGACGTGAGTGCAGCATCGCTTGCACACGACTTGAAGAGTTCACGGAAGACGATCATAGTGTGGCACGGATCGGTTCCGCCCTCGAAACCGCCAACATTGGTGGAGAGAAATAGTGTAGTCTCAGCAGATCCTTCCGAGGCGCCCACACACGCTACCCGAAATAAGCATTCGTTATTCGGAACATTGCTGACGGACTGTTGCGAGGCCAGTATTCTCGGAAGCGAAGTTAACTGAAGGCAGCTGACAGGTCAAATGTGGGATTTTGAAATTTGTTCAACACCTTTTTCACGGAAAAGTGAACAAAGGTAGCGGTATGTACTGGGAGAAAGACAAAGTTCGGAGAAAGTCAACAATCGTGCAGCTGTTGTTCGTGCACGCTTCGGGCCATTTTCCTTGACTCTTGTACGTATCTACTAGTTGTTTGATTTCTGACACAAAAAAACGTTCACGTATTGATGAGACGCGTGGACACGCCACGCAGTGTGGCTTGTACTTGACAGTTGTAGTTCGATGTGAACTGATTCAAATGAATGAGAGGAACGTGGGAAGTTAGTGTAAGCATTGTTGATTCTAGAACGAATATTCGATAGCCTCCGATCGATCAAATTTCGATTTTCGGGAGCTCGCATGCTCCGGAAAATTATGAAAAGTAAGCTCAAACACGAAGCAGGAGAGAGCTACAGCAGTGGTGGGTGTACTGACCCGTTCCCATAAATATCTAGTGCGTGTATCGTCCAGCAAAAATGTTACAAGACAACACATGGAAATGAGATCCAGGCACGTACCATCGATTACTAAGTAAGCTTGTTTACACTGGGTGTGCATGCGATGGAGCACATTATCCCCGTTATATTCATTCAATTTTTCCGAAAACATTCTACTCATCAAATGCAGTCATGGGTTTTTGGTGCACATTCCGAACCGAACGAAATGAGAGCAACTGTATGACCTTGTGACCGCATCGACCTTTGCAGCAAAATTCGCTGGAAAAACTACAGCCAATATTGTGAGGCTAGAAGCTAGAACGCATTTTCCACGGTCTCCAACTTTGCACAGGTGCACTGTTGCGTTGTGCAAAATCGGATGCAGAGAGGAGGAAAATCCGCATCATACAAATTGTTTTGGCACGTGCCCGTTTCAATCAGTTGATGTGTTGCATCATCAGCTGAGCAAGTGAAAATCTGCATTCCGCAAGAGACATTCACAGTTTTCTTTGTCGAGAACACATTTTCCTCAAATGATCGACATTTCACGTGAGAAAAAAAACCGACAACATCGGGGTTCACATCTCCCACCGGAAAACATGGGAGTTTTCTCTCATTTCGAATGCAGTATAAAGCAAGGGGATCGAAACAACGGCGAACGGCATTGCAGCAAATACATCACATAGGCGAATATATAGGCCAGTCGGGCCAGCAGTACACCAGGACCAACGAAACGTGCGAGCACAAGCGCACACATTCACACCGACGAAGCGCCTAAATTTGGAGCAAATAAATTGGTAGCGGTCGGACGCCTACCCGACGACAATCAGCATACGAAACGAGCGACACTCACGATTGTGCGATCGTGTAGAAGAGACACATTCGAATATCTTCTCTCTGGTGGAAAAACAGTTCAATAACAACCACCTGTTGCATATCCGAATATTCCGTCGCTTCGGATGATTATTCGTTTTTTTCTCCTGTTTTAATATTTTATTATTAGCATTCGTCGTCGCGTATCCACATTCTGGATTCCGAATGGTAGGAATGTGTGGGGAGAGACGAAGGGAGAAAACACATGGAATATGCGATTCGATGATTTCAAAGTGAATATTCGTGTCAGTGCACGCTCGGATAAATAATAAATATTGTGGGCATATGCTTCTGTGGAATGATGTCCCATACGGCCATTATGAGCTCATACAAAACGCTGCTGCAAGCATTGCCAAGTGAACACTGAACACGTGTTTCATCGCTGCCATGGTGGAGCGATCGATGTCCAGTGCCTACCATACAAATACATTCCGTATTTCAATGCTACCCGCAACATGTACTGAACAGTCGCTCTTCTGTTTATTATTCGGAAAACCATTTATTATTCTAGATGCATGCGATACGTGGATTCTCTAGCGTGCAATTGGAACGAACAACCACCAACGAAAATTTATTAGTGGCCACTAGCCAGTCGCACCGATTTCCGGTTAATTTTATGTCATTTTCACTCTTTTCAATTTTCATAATGAATCAGGTGCAAAGTCGTGGCGGTTTGACTGTCATTCGTCTAGATCTGCGTGTATGTTATATGCTGAACACTTTTACGTGAGACCTTCAAAGATTGGAATGTGCAGCAGCCTGGCCGAATGGGATGCAACCATAACAATTTTATTCGCGTCCTCATCGTCCTCCCCCCTCCTCTCATTCGATTGAGTTTCTCGATTTTTTTTCGCTAATCAAAATTGGCCAACCATACTCTTAAGCTCGGAACGTTATTCATGGACCATGAACGATACGAGTGATGGCTATTTTCGAGACGGCCTTTCGTTCTGGTTGGGAATTATCTGTGGCAGAGACATCGTATGATGTATCGTCAATTGTCATCGGCCGAATTACAAATTGAAAATTGATACGCAGTGATAAATAGGCCATATTTTGTTTCGTGGAATTCGCTTCGGCTCACAAATGGTGTTGCGCATGTGGTAGATAAATTGTAATAATATGTAATGTACCCGACGCGCATACATCCAGTTCGAGCAGTCAGCGAGGTGCCATTTGATGGGAATGCAAACCGTTATGCTTTGTGCGCGCGACAGCAACACCGTAACACTGCACCACCGAATGCTGGAATTGGATAAAAGTAGAAGCCATAGGAACGAACGAATAGATGTGTTCGTAGGTTGGCCAACTCGGCGGTGTGGACAGACATGAAGCGTCGCAAGAATAGCGCAATTTAATAAGAGCAGAAATAAAACATAATAATAATAATCAAACAACGTAACGAGGAGTTTTGTTCGCGGACAGGAAACAAGATCCATTGATGCATTTGTTTGTGATGTGTGCTTGTTTGCTCGAGCGTAGGCACGAAAGTAGGCGGCCATCGAATGAGAATTCATTTGCCTGCCCGGAACGATCGATTCGTTCAAGTTACGATAGATTCGCTCAATTGATGCGAACTGCTCTGATCGCCGCTAACAAATCGATGCCGAAATCCGCAGAGCAAACGAGTCCAGTTCCCACTGAATTGATGTCCACTCCCGCATCTGTGGGCAATCGGCCCTCCGCATTCCGACTTCCGTTTTTGTCTCGTTTTCGGCACCATTGAAATGTGTGCGTGACAAATGGATTTCGAAGAATGACGTGAACGAGTTCGTCGATGTAAAATTGTGCAATTGAGAGGAAAGGCTGTGACACGGATCCACCGTTCCGCTGATTGATCTCTGATTACTCGCTGGATTGAAATGCATGGCGCATTTCGACCGTTATCTACGTGCGTGTGACCCACACTGCAACGAAGATCGCGTGACCTGAATCAGACGCGCGTTTCGGCATTTCAGTTCGTTTCATCATCCATTAAATTGGATTTTCGAAAAATGGCCGATGCAGAGACAATCAAATCAGAGCGATCAATTCGACCAAATCATTGCTAATTGTTATTTCGTGTTTCGGGGCGGCTGCAAACTGGCATTTACTATGCGGACCCGATGAGCTTCTGTACTTCAGATCGAAATACGTGCTCACAATCTGTTGGGCGCGTTGAAAGTTGAAACAAGTTCGAAACGCTTGAATTGTGTCCAGCTCTCTATTGGAGCATCATCATCATCGCATTGTACGGAAGTGGAACGCTCTCGAATGATATCATAACGAAGTGCAGCGTGCTATCAGCATCAGCACGATGAAGCTAGGCAGCGACACGACACAAATAGCGGCCCTAGCTCAATGACATCTCTTGGATTTATCGTTCCGCAGAAAGTCTTCGACGCTGCATCTCATTTTTCCCTACACGTCAAATTCCGCAGTGTGGATTGGATCTCGTTTTCTCTCTCTCTATCTCTCGCTCGCACACATATCAATCGCGGTGAAGGTACACACATCTCATGCATTGTCAACCAGCCCAAGCAGGCGTTTACATAATAATTCCGAACCAACGCCGAGCATGCGCACATTCGCAATGACCAAGTATTCCGATACGCACACATGATCGTCCGACGAATATACATGCGAATACGTACGAGCACAGCAGATGATGCGGTATTTCTCGCCACATTCAATCCATTCCATTCATTACTGACGCTTTTCCGTTCGCATTTCCAAATCTGCACAATTCGACTCATGCTGCACATACTCCTAGACGCGGAGCAAGACATTTTCGCAGATGTTCTCTTGTGCCAGCATAGACTGCCGAGGCTGACAAATATGAAACACGCAGAACGAGCGTGAAGTGCGTTTGTGTCCAACATCTTCGGGCGAGTTCACGGAGCAGCCGAGAAGCACAAATTCGTTTCCATATTTGGCCTGAAGTGACAGAAATTGTCGAAGCGTACTCAGTCGAAAGCCGACAGACACACTGACATCAACTCAGCGAACACATTCATTCATCCATTTTTATGCACGCACACAGTCGACGCCTCACTCAGCAGCGAGGAAGCATTGCCGCAGAAAAGATGACGTCAACTTTTCACTTTTTACGGTGTGGCTGTGTGGTGTCGTTGCGTAGACAACAATGTGCCTGTACTGGTCGGCGATACACTGTGTGAATTCACTCTGGTTGTGTTCGCGCACAAACCCATTCTCTTTCTATCGGCTTCGCCGTATGTATGTGGTGAAATGAAGAAATGAAAAATGATTTCGATAATCGTTTTCGGCTAGTTTGAGTGCAGCACTATTAATCATTCGTAAGCGTCAATTGCAATTCGACGAATCGGGCGATCACATGGCAGAGTGACACGTCGTCCGATCAATTCGCCCGAAACTTGCGATTTTGCCACCGTGCGGACACTCGAGTTCGCATTCGTTCTCGGACGAAGACAGGTTTCGGGCGTCGAGCGACAGTGTTTTTACGTAATTTTGGGTTTGGCGACAATTGGTTGTTGTTGATGCGGCTTGCGGTGGCATCAACACCGAAAACACGATCAGAATGGAATTACTAGGTGGTTATCACTGCAACGTGCAACGATCGGAGCGAAATGAATTTGAATTTTGGACCTGAAGCTCGCCAAGCGCCCAACGAAAAATTGTGGGTGGATGCGATACAAGCTATATGCCGTTCTGTTTACACTCGTACAGCGTTTGAACCAGTGAATGCGGACCAAACCGGCACCGTTCGCACTGGATTCTGTGCACAGCAACCTTGTCGTCTCCCAGTTTACGAAGCAATGGCGATAAGCATCGAAAACGCCCATTTGTTGTTTCACACAATCGAAATCCTCCATATGCAAACGTCCGAATGAATTCCCAGAATATGGTGTGAGCGAATAGTTCGGCGCCTAGCATACGGCTCATTCACGATGTGTTCGAATCGTGGTTTCGCCACGCAAAATACTTTATACGTCTCTGCTTCGAACCAAGAAAAAGGTAATCGAAAACCGGCTGGTGGGACACAGCCGCCGAATGACCCGACCGAAAACGACGCATGAATGGTGAATTCAATTGCGATAAATTCACGTTGCCTGGGCATGGCTCGTCGTGCCTGAAGTCGTGGCGGCAAAGCTTTTCCGGTGCTCGTGCTCCAGTTGGGAAGTGCGACGTGGCAGAAAGAAAGCGTCGAACCACTACTAACGTAATAAGCTACAAATTGCAACGCGAAAATGTTCTACAGAAGAGCGATGTGCACTTTGAATGCGATCGAACGAGAGCTACACTAACGACGACGACTGACGAATCGAATAGTCTTTCTGTAAATCAGTGCTGGGACGATGGTATTTCCCGTGGTGGAAAATGCACACGGCCCAGTTTGTATCCGCGCATGTAATGTGGTACCCGCCCGAAAATGAAATCAATCCGAAATCAGGTCAATGGATTTATTCGCTATCCCAGACACAGACATCGGTACGGCATTGGCTGTAGTTGCGTGTTCCGCTGCTGTGGCCATTGGCCAAGCACCACATGGAACAGTGAACACACACTCACGTGACGTGCAAAAACACCAAGTTTCTTTCGTTTGGCTTGTCGCCGGCTCGTTTGGCTTGGAACAGACACTTTTTTTGGTGCGCAAACAATTGACATTATTGCTCTGATTTTCGTTTGGATTTATTATTTTGCGGCAAATGCCGTTTGGACCAATGCCATTTTCCATACGCAAAGTGGATGGCGGACAAAAAATATGTGTTGCATTCTGGCCAAATACAGAACACAGTCCAACATCCGCACACCTGTTCCATGCCCAATCGGCCCACCATTGGCGCAGCACCACAGCGGCATCGCCATGGGAGAGAATTCGTGAAAAGTGGCATGTGCTGTGCGCTTGAACGCAACCCATCATTTAGCGATTCGGCAGTGAAATATTTCGAATTCGCCATCGAGATGACGGTTTTGTGCAACATTTCTGTCGCATTTCCATTGGCTGGCCGCAGCATCACCTCATCTCATATGAATATTGGTATGGAGAAGTTTGGCAGAGTCTATTCTTGGCGAAAACGAAAACTTTGAACAATGAGCGCTGGGCGCCAACATCAGTGCGGAGTGCCGCTGTTGGCTTTATCGTTTTGTGGCTATGGGATCACCCCCGCCCCGGCTCTCACGGGAATATAACGAGAGCCCGTGAATAGTTCTAATGACTGTAATTGAGTGGGGGAAGGAAAAAGATACGAATAAATTACAGCGGCAATTAAACCTTTAAATGGGGCTGAACCATGGCTGAACTGAACGCACCTATGTGGATTGTGGAATGACAGTAATAATAATGCAATATTATTTCGGTTGGAGAGGCACTGCTTGGAGGAATTAGTTTCGATTTTCTACACACGAATTGTGATATTTGGTTGGGGCTAACGACACATTTCCGTTTTTATTTTCGGGTGAATTGTGCGCGGAGGAAGCGATTGTTCGTTGATAGAGTGTGGCATCGAATGCTTTTGTGTGTACTCAATGTAATTACTGAATGAAAATATGGAAATATGGCATTCCATCACCACGCATTACCTCCAACCGAATGTCGACACATTTCTACTCAGTTTATCCTCGTGCAATCCGCACGGAATACCATATGTAGTTTCCGACGTGTGTGTCGGTATGAGCCAATCT
>JANTFB010135300.1:0-17891 GCA_026546635.1 Porricondyla nigripennis | reverse complement strand
GACAATATAAATTTATATGATTTCAGGTGACATTTACCATCGCGCTAAGCCAATTTTAATGGTCGCATCGTGTGTGTGTATGTGTCCACGGAGTTGCGGCTGAAGGAAGGTGAATTGGAACTCTGTTCCGGCAACGACACCCGAACCCGACACACATCAGAGCGTCGTGCATGGCACCGTTCGCTGTCTAATTTATGACATTCGAATGAAATCGTACCATAAATTAGGATTTGGTTTGTGCGCGGAGGAACGGAGAAAGGCGCGACGATCAGCATCGTCCTCGTCCCAGTATCTACACCGAATCGATCTACGTCCGCGAAATGCGATGTGAGGGACTCAATAAATGGGTAAAACAATAGGCAATGAGCGTGTCCCTTATCGAGAATTGCGCATCGAATATCCTTACGGTTCCCCGAGAGCCATTGAATCACGTTCACTTAATTTGTTTTCACTTTTCCATCCCGTACATTCTGACGCCATTCGATTCGACTCGAACTCCGACATCTCATTTGCATCCAAGTGAGTGGAAGTCTCATTTCGATGCTATATCGTCTTATCGTTTGCCGTTGGCAATTGCCGAAATTGGTGGCAGCCGTGCCGGAGGCCGGAGCCCAGGCCAACCTGTCGTCCATCCACAATACACTCGAGCGGCTGCTGCGTATCCAGTTAAAAGCAAAACGTAATTGAAAATACGCGCGAGTACCATCACACGATTTAGTATCTATTAGGTCTCGTATGCGGACGCCGGTAATAGGTTGGAGTTGGATACTGCGTCGTATCGTCGTCGTGACGGAGAGCATCGCAGGGCGGGCGAGAGGACATGCGGGGAGGGGAGGACAGAGACTAAAATAAATAATTGTGAAATGTTTCACTTCCCCCAGCGGCGAATGTCAGCATTCGTGATGTGTATGGGGTGTATCGCCCATACGCGTGCTCGCAACAGTAAATACATTCCGTCTTGAGTCGTCCGCTTACACCGAGTACGCGAACGATTCCAATTGGCATTGCCGAAGTGCTCGGCCGTTTTAATGACGGCAATGTCGACGCTGGCGACGACGGTTTCGCTGAATGTGTGCGTGTGTGTGTGTGTGGTGATACCGAATGGGCCATATAAAAGCTCATAAATTATGGATCCAGGCGCGATTCGCGCGCTTCGTTGCTATGACAATTCACTTCACCGTTTGGCCGACGCCGAGCTTTTCGCTGAGCATCGTCGTGCTTTTTTCGTGTTCGCACCGCGCAGCGCCTCGCAACCAAATGCGAAGGGTGGAGAAGGCCACCAACACACTCGTGTCCAAACAGCAACGAAATGCGAATTGTGCTTCGTCGCGCGCACACTCTCTGGATGCGTCATAGAAGCCTTCAAACGATTCGGAACGTTGTCTCACGTTTACGACGGAAAACCTTCGGAAAAGCTCATCGGCGGTGGAAGCGAAATATTCTCGCATACGGTTGCCCTATCTTTCTCTATCTCTATGCCCCGCCAGCTACCGCCCTCGTTCCATGCGAACAGAAACTTTTGCGGGCAAGTCGATGCGTTCATTCTACTGCGGAACAAGCTGGGGCGAACGCGTTAAACGCACTTGGCTGAATTGCGTTTGACTTCTTTCGAAATCGCTCATTCCATTCGTTCGAAGTAATCGGCAAATTCAAGTCGAGTCAAAGTCAAACGAACGCAAAAGAGGAACCATGAAGGTGGCATCGTTTGAGTCGTCCATCACGGGTGTCTGTCCATTGGACCGGTGTCCACACATTTGTGGCCCCACTCACACCCATCTCGCTCGCTGAAGAGAAGGAATTATGCGAAGGAAGGAAGGGATACATTTTCTCTTCTAGCTGCATCAACCTCACCGGTTGACGACGTATCCCGGTCATCGAAGCACCAGCTCTCTCACTTCGCTCACAATTTCCAACGCCACCATATTTTGTGTGCACGACCATCAGTCAATCTGAAATGGCTCAGCACAGCTCAGCCATAAATTGGACGAAAAAGGAATAAAAACAACACAATTTTCTTCCGTTCGAATCGTTTCGGTGGCGAGCAAGTCGGACGAACGACGAACGATTAATTTTATGGTCGGAGAATGGATGTTTGTTTCACTTGCATCCATATATTCACGCCCCCGATACAGCTGGCTGCTGCCCATTGCTGAATCAATTGTCTGTGGCTAAAGAGCCACATCGAAGTGAATTTGGTGTCTCCATTTTTGATAAACTTATTCGCATCAATATTCATTATGCGAAAACAGCCGCGCACGTCGCGCACTTCGGAGAGAGAGAGAGGGAAAACACACCGAAAACAAACAAACTAACAAATAGAAACGTGGAAAGGGACCGGAGACAGTGATGGTTCGATTTGGCCACAATAAATATTCAACGAATGTGATTTTCATATTTGAATTTGAGTCGTCATCATTACAATTGGCTCTCTCCATCAGCCGACAGCCCCCAACCCATGCCGTTGGGGTCGCCACGGCCTCCTTCCCCCTCTATCTCTTTCGGCTGTGGCTGATTACCCTTTTTTTGTGCCGCGTTCGCGTTCATTGACTGTGCCTCGTCGAGCATTCGTACATACAATATTAATAAATGAATTTCCACGTTCGGTAAATCTCGGGCATGAATCGAACGCGTTGGCGCGAACGCGAATTCAATATTCATGCTAATTGTTGTTGTCGTCGCCGGCACCGCCGACGGTCGGCCGACCATCGTCGTCGTTATGCATGCGATGGCTCCGCGGACGCCGATGTCTGCGTCGCAATATTATTATTATTAGATCGGGCTCCCTCTCACTTGTGTGTGCCTGTGCACGCAGCGTATTCCATTTTATAGTGCACACTGCACACTGCACGGTGAGCAAACACAGAGCAATGTTCTCGTCCAGACATTGTGTCTACGGCGATGGTCATTTATTTTGCATTTATTCGCCGAAGAATCTAGCGCATCGCGTCACACACTCAACGCATTCCCATCGGTGGCGCCTTGTTCACTATTTTCCTTTTGCATTTTCGTTATTATTCATCGGTTGGGTGCGAGTGAACGGCATGAGGGCCCACACATTCGTATCGAATTACGTTTGGCGGCTACACGATGGCTACTACTCGGGTGTGCTGTTGCTCGGCTGATGGATGACTAAGACGTCGATAGAGTTCTTCACTCGTTCGGTTTTGCCCCTTTGCCTCCCGCGAACCTCGCACGATCCAGTTGCTGATTGAGTTCTCGGTTCGCACACGCACACGTACTTTGATTCGAAATGGAAATCGTTTCATGTTTCAGTCCGTATCTCATCCGCTCACGCCACGTTTCAACGAGATCTATTGAGTACCGCACACTACGGCTCCATCGATGTGTCGAGCAAGTATAGAGGTTCAACCATAAACACTTACGGGACGAAAAATGCACGCACAACGGCGCGCGCTTGAAGTTTAATTCAATCAATTTTCCATTTGAAATGCGAAATAATGATATTTTCCAAATGCAATCAAACGGTTGAAATGGTAAAAGCAATTTAATGTTAGGAGTATGGCGTGAGTGCGATGCCGAGCAGACAATACGTGGCTGCCGCTGATTTCAAGCGATTTATTGGAGATGAGAGCCCATGGGTTAGTGTACGAGGTATGGACGGTATGTTCCCGCTCATTCCTATCGGTTGGAAACCTTCGAAGTGGTCAACTCATTTTCTTAATTCGCAGCGCATCAAAATCGACAAAAAGAAAGAAGAAAAACGTCGGATTTTCTTTCGTTCAATCCTGTCACGACTCACGACTACCAGATGTCCAGTCCAGTCCAGTCGTCGTGGGATCGACACAATGTCTGAGTCGGATGTTGTGAGTCGATGGAAGAAAATGTAGAATTCTCATTTGATTTCGATTTGTTTGTTTGAGTTTTCTTTCGCGGCGAGCCAGAATCGATTTGAACCACGTGTAATATGATTCAATACGCTAGATGAGAGAATGGCAAATTTATGTATTGGCAAAGTTGTTAGCAGGTGCGCACCCGATCAGCTGAATCACCAATTCTGTTTTTCCATTTGTCTGATATTGTATGTGGGCAGTGGAGCTGTCACCGAGCTCCCCACTGCTTGCGTGCGCAGTTCGGTTTCAAAGTTCCAGCTTCGTCGTCACATTCTTCATGTGACACAGAGTCCCACCCGATGAGAGATCGGCAGCTGAACATTCTCCCGCATATTTATTTTTATTATTATTACGTATTGCTCTCCTGGGATTATATTTTAACAATCGATAGCGTCGATAGGAATCGATGCGAGTCAACAAAAGCCATCGACGGAGGAGCACAGGACGTGAAACATTCAAGTGCAATTGAAAAGCACTCGAGCATATTGTGATCTGATGCTGTGTGCTGTACTGCGCAGTGCCTCCGTACTGTGCATTACCACTCGAAATATTATTTTTAATACCAGTGAAAGCAGCGATACGCCATCCAGCTACCATAGCCATAAGCTGACGAGATCGCACACAGCGTGGGCAACTGAAGCCAGACATTGGCATAGACACACACGCGCGGAACGCATCTGTGAACGCGACGCATGACCAAGACCATAG
The DNA here is from genome assembly GCA_026546635.1 of Porricondyla nigripennis. Lineage (NCBI taxonomy): Eukaryota > Metazoa > Arthropoda > Insecta > Diptera > Cecidomyiidae > Porricondyla > Porricondyla nigripennis. Next base: position 13,332 of record JANTFB010135300.1, on the reverse strand, counting down.
AGGAATAATTGGCGGCGGCAATGGATGGGCCCACATGCACTTGCACACAGAGTGATAAACATCAGCCAGCGAGAAAATCGAATTGCGAATCGGACAATATTTGCAATTTGATGATAGAAAGGTAAATAAACTGGCAGAATAGAGCCACTCGATAATGAATGCGTTCGCCGATTGCAGTTCTGCGGACATAGAACAACGGAGTACCAATACCAACATCTAATGCCACACTCGTGTCCGGCCAGCCACACGCATATGCACGGGCCACGGGCGAATGGGTAGGAGTTAAATGGATAAATAATTAAACATTGATTGCTAGAGATGAACGAAGTGGAAATCACGGGGCGATCGAAAGCGAAACAGAAAAAAACAACAGCAGAGAAACAGTATTCCGGATGAGCTCTCCGTCCGGATGGTGTGGTTGACTTTACCATAACACGTTTGCACGTTCCACGCCAGTGGGATAGTTGGTTGCGGCAGCGAGCCTGCACCAGTCTGTCTGGTTGTCCCATTCCGGCTATTGTGTGCGCTTTCGATTCGAAAATCACTTGATTCGTTTATCGTGTGTGTGTGTGTGCATGGTTGCATGGTCTAGGTATTGGTCGTGGCACTTGATTGTCGCTTCGATTCGAATTGTTTTTTATTTTCCGAATAAATCAGCAGCCCGCATCGTAGCACACACACATTCATTGTGATGCGGATGAATTCACGTTACTGTCGCTGGATCACGTTTGCCCGCACTCTGTGATGCCCGACAGACAATCGAGCTCGATTCGTCATGGTTTTTTAGGTATAGATAGTGCACAGCGCCGTGGCTTTGGAAATGCGAGCACAGGCAACGCAAGCGCCACCCGCCGCGTCTGAGTGGAGCTCCGGGAGTTCAGTCGAATCACATCCTGTCATCATTTCCCGAACAGTCGGAATACGCAACTATCAGTGCTAATTTTGACAGGCTGAGGATCACCTGATTTCCTGTGGACGCGCCAACCTTCTTGCACTGTCTCTGGCACCTATGAAGCCCAAAAATGCCAATTTTCAGTGCCCCGACTGGTGGTCGATAGGTTGTGACCTTTTCGAACCTTACATCGGTCCTTTGAATCTATTTTCGATCTTTCTCCGATATTTTCAAGTTTCTAGGCATTTACTGAGCATGCTTAGCACACTCCTGCCATGCATGGCCGCAGGCTACAGCGCTGCTACAGTGAGTGTGTGAGCCCAGCTGTGTGCGTTTGTAGCCTTCTCCATGTATTGCACCACTCACAATTCATGATCTATTCATCGTTTGCCGAAGCGACTGCTTTTTCTGCATTTGCTGTTCGGACATCAACGATATCCCAAATGTGAAAACTGAAATGGGAAACACAAATGTTGTCCCTTGTCCGCTATCGGACTAGCAACGTCGACTGTCGACCGCAAGCCGAAAAAAATTCTTTCAATTGATTTCATGTTTGTCGATGGGTTTTCATTTATAATAAATATTTTCATTGCACTTCATTGTTGCATCGCCGTGCACAGCACACAGCACAATGCACATGCCCACCGCCCACTCCATGCCAGTTAATTTTGTTCGCATATTGCGGCAGCGTCGGCTTGCAAGAAATGCGAAGCTCGATTGTGAGCATTATTGTTGTTGTCATTACGTGAGAGAATTTCGACGCCACGCAATGACTGCGAACGTCAGTGCACCGAGCAGACACACCGCACTGATGAAAACAAATGCAGCGAAATGAAGAGAACGAAAACAACAATTAATTGAAAGTGGAGCTCGAATGGATGGATGGAACTGGCTGCAAAATGTCTGATCGTCCTCGTGTTTATTTATTACGAACTCTCTCCACATGTTCGCCACCGAGCCGGATGCCATCTGTCGTGACTTTGGGTGTGTCGCAAAGTGCAGGTCATTTTTATTCCATTCGCTGCTGCCGTTTCGCAACCAAAAACAACAAACTGCGGCTGCAACAACACCAGAAACCGCAAATATTCATTGACGCAACATTTCTCGCATGTCGCCCCTCTGCCATTCTGTATCTCCGCTCCGCGTCGTCTTGGCCCTCGCGGACCAAAGTTTTCGGTCGTAAAATGGCAAAAAATGATGAACCAAAGTTGTGCAAAAACTGAAATTACCACATTTGATGTGGGCCGCGGTCAAGTCGAGTTGACTTGTGACTCAAGCGCCGTATGACGTTCGCCATACTGCTGGAGATGAACGGTGTAATAAATGACTTCAAGACATTCGGTTGAATGTTGGCCATATGTTTTGCTCCACTTTCCCACGCGTTCACCACGCTGTGCTGAGCGAGCATTCGCACCGATGCAGATGGACGTGGCCGCCGAGCAATGCGTTCGTGCATCCGAACGAAAGCGATGAACCCGTTCATCGTGCAGAAAGTTTTTATCTATAATTAGAGAATGTCATAATTCTAATTAAACGGGATTCATTGCTCGGCGTGAGCACGCACGCACACAGCCACTCGGATGAGCCAAAGTGTTTTGCGATAAAAATGAGCAGCTCATACGCGCGCCACGCGCAGAGCATAGCATAGTTGCCCACGTAAAGCGATCAAGTCGTCTTCATCGAGAAACTTTATTTTCTTTTGTGGTGGCATCGTTCGTTGTCGCTCGTCGGTCGGTCTCCAGAAGTTGACGAAGAATGTCCTCGTCTATGAAGTTCACCCCTGCGTACACTTCCCCGAGCCCCGACGACACGACGTTCGAATTTCTTTTATTTCGATGACTCCTTTCGTTGTTGTTGTTGTTGTTGTGCGTTCAATGTGCTCCCGCATCGTCGGCCTTTGGTGGCACATTCCATGAGATGCGACGACGATGATGACGACCGAACAACGTATCGCAATCACATCAAATGTACGCATGAGTCTCGAGTTCGATGAGCCGTGCATGTGTGGTCGTGTGAGTAGTGTGGCCGCATACGAGAGAATGCGCTGTTTCCATTCTTTTTGCACGTTCAACGTTCATCCTGAACGAATCGACCGACTGTACGCTGTTTGCGTCCTCCCATCATGTTCAGATTCTATTGAATGGAACCTGCGAGTGGGATCCGCTATCTATTTTTCTCTTCCTTTTTCATCCCTCTTCGGCCGTGATTCAGGTTTTTGGTGCGGTCCTCGGTAGCACGCCGACCGAGTGGCTGGGGGAACGGAGTACACGTTGTATCGAATGGGACGTTGCGAGCGAGAGCAAAGACCAAATGCGAATACGGTGTTGGAAATGATGTGTCTGTACTGCGAAGGTACATTCGCAGAAGACATGCACACGCGCGCGTCGTCGCTTTCGATTGCACCGAAACAGAGCAGATATGCCCGCTCCGTTCCACACTGATCGTTCTGCTTTGAACAGTAGTTGAGGCTGGAGGGTCGGTGCGGAGGCGTGCGGGGCGGCGCATTACATTTTACACGTACATTTATCTCTTTGCATGTCGGTGGGCATCGTACTCGAACATTTATGCTGTGACTTTTAATACACCCATGGGATCTATTACATTTACGGGTACATATAATGTTTAGAGACCGCCGTCGAGGCGAGAGAAAGCATCGAGCACAATGTATCCGCCATCCATTCCGATACAAAGAGATGTAGAGCTTGCCACACTCTGACCGAGTTACACGTTCACATTCGCTCGATGTGCGTCGAACCAAGTACAGGGCTGGATGGCGGATAGTAATGTGTAGAGTGTGTAGGGCGTAGGGCGTGGGGCGTAGGGGGTGCGTTACTGCGAGAGGGGTTTTTATTTCACTCTTTCGTGCGCTGCAGATATTGTTGCGTCGTTGGGATTTGTCCGATGCCCGATGCCATTTGACGTACAATCTCTGCCCATTCGAATCAGATGCGATGGTTGAGCTCGAGCTGTTCTCGTACATATGAGATATCACAACGCGGTAGCACATTGCGACGGAATAATGTCGACGAAAAAAATGTCCGCAGTGGGAGCGCGCCATGCCGCCGTGCCGCCGTGCCGATGCCCATTCATCCATGCCCAACGAACTTTTCCAATCCGATTGAGTGTGTGCTGCGACGTTTCTGTTTGTTTCCATTTTGTTTTCTTTGGCAACGACAAAAAAACTGCATTTTTATTTTCGACTCGAATGTGGAACATGAATTGATTTCAATGTGCACGAGCGTACCTGCGTGTGTGCGCGAGACATTGTTGACGGAATAAACACTTCGGGCCGGGGAATTCCGTCCGAATGGGGCTGGGGAATGCGGCCGAATCGGATGGGATCGTATCCCAGATGACGCGAATGAGCTGGAACAACACGCCATCGCCACAAATGGTTCGCAGCTCGCAGCGAAGGACACCCGAAATCCGAACAGGCGAGAGCGCGCTTCGGGAAATATGTTTTGGTGGCTGAACGCAATCGCTCGACATGCAATTCGCATCGACGCACGTACTGTAAATATTGCGGCACGTGCGGCGGCAAACAAAACGGACGAAATGCGCAAAAAAGGAACATTCGCTTCTCTGCAGTGGGCTTCGCGTTCGCGCGTCGACAAAAAGTGAATTCGACGCACACCAAACAGGCGGCCGCGACCAGGGTGACGGCGTGCAGAAAGCGAAGAACATGCGCCTGCACACTTCGCTCGAATTTCGTCGCATTCGGCAAATGTCGGAATGTCGATGGTCGTTTTTGTGCAACTCACCGCACACACAGCCGCATCGCTTGGGATGCATGGTCGGGCGTCGGTAGGATGCACGTCGCCCGCCTCTTTCGCAGTTCGTACCAAAGCCAAAAACTGTACACCGACTCGTGTCTGCTGTGTGCCAGCCGCCAGTTTTTCGTCGTTCCATTTGTGTTGGAGATTACGTTCGACAGGCTTGCCGTCGTATTCGACGGAGCCCAACCACCATCACCGTCCATTTCTTGTGCTTTGCCGTTAGTTTTCTTTCTTTTGTTGCTTTTATTCCGCAATTTTCGTAATACTGACCTGGCGGGCTGCTGGTTGTCAGGTGGGCGATGGCTCAACGCGTGAACGCAAAACGGAAAATGTTTTGGACAACGAGGAAGAATGAGATGCATCGTTTCGAGGAAACTCCACCGAAATGATCGTCTAACGCCCAACGCGATACGAGTATATATCTGGGCGAACCGGTACGAGGCAACGGAGAAGATGAAGGTCGCATCACCCAGCGTCAGCCATTCCCCGACGACCACCGAGTTCACAATCTTCCTGCCATTTCATGTGATGGTTATTTCTTTCATTTTTCATGTGGGCATTATGAGCTTAGCAGCTCATATACGATATTATGTATTTGTATTATAGATTGATGTAGTCGCGGCGTAGATTGTATCGTACTGCTTCGGGATACACACACATTGTGCGCCTTAGCCGAAGCTGATTGCACGGACGAACCGTGTTTCGTAAGTTATGCTTGTCATGGCTATAATTCGTTTAGAGCTTCTCGTGCCATGCATGCGCGCACGAGCACGTGTGCCGTAATGGTGGAGTGTGGTATGGGCGGAGTGACAAAAAAAGAAGAAGAAAAAATGGAAAAAGAGACAAAGCGACGAAGTGGTGGAGGTGAGCTAGGTGTATTCCATTATTGTTATCGTCGATGCCATCTTGTCCGTTGCCATTGTCTTCGCTGTCACACATCCACACCACCGAATTATCGGTGTGTGGAAAGGTGGCGCGGCGCATTGATGAAGTCTCGTGCATGGGCATGGGATTCGGATTTACCGTGAACCATTGAATTTATCTACAGTCCCAGACACTGGAGGCCTTGACTCACACTGGGTGAAAGTATAACCTCGAGTATTCGTAGTTCGAACCGGCAAAAAATCATTTTTACGACTGAGCTTTGGCAGAGACTAGCTGACCACTAGCAACTGAGTGGCGAGTGAGAGAGGAGGCGGCCAGAGCGACTTCTTTGTTCATTGTTTCTTTTTCTCGGGAACGGCCGCCAGACCTGTCGCTACCATATTGCTATTGCACGCATACTAAATGGTTCGTAGCAACCGCAAACGATGATATTTCGAAATCCCATTTCATCCAAATCCCGGACATCCAATTAATCGATTGGCCATGAATTGATATTTCATTGCTCCGCGGCATCCCCATGCGGACAGCCGTCATACGCATACCGATACCTCATATGACGTGCCGATGCCAATCAAATCGGCTCGCTGTAGCGAATAGATTGCCAGTCAGAGCACGAAGATGGAGAAAGTTCTAACGAATCGATTTTGATAGAGCCGCAGCGTACCATATCGCTGCGCTTCAAATCAGCATTAGACGAGGCCAGACACGATTCCGAAAAATGGCTAACAAATAAATTGTATTCGTGCTTCGTGTGCACGAGCCCGAGCATGCATCAGGTCGCCTCGGTTGTGTCATGAATTGAGCGGATGACAAGTTCCCATTCACGCCAACCGAGACAGCCGAACGAAATGCGCAATCTGTTTCTGATGCAAATGCGATAAGCACTGGGCCACGAAGAAACCTACATTGTTCATGTTCATAACTTAACGCACCATCTCATCCTGATTTGATTGAGTCTTCGTCATTCGGAATTGTTGTCATTTATGCATTCAAATTCGAAACTAAATTTAGAAATGATTTCGGAATAAAATATGGAAATGTGGTGGTACTCACTTGTGCGCCTGACGCTGGGTGGCCTCGTTGCCGCGGATGATTACCAGATGGGATGCTGAGTGCCGGGTGCGGTGTGGGGCCGATGACAAACGATGACGATGTCGACGACGTTATTATACACGCAGGCCCACTGCCGCAACGATTAATCACGGTTCCCACGAACATTCGCTCGCAAGCACTCACGCACACACACGGAGACACTCGCATCGCACAACATTGAATTGAACAATTTTCGGTTTTCACATTTCTTGACTTAAAACGTGTACTGTACACACGTATCTGTGGGTAGTGCTTATATGCTATATAGACAGAGAAATGGTAGGCGGTACCTTAATCTAATATTCGAGCGAATTTCCACTTTCGGCTGGAAAAGAGCGCATTAACATAACAATTTTGCGAGAAATAATCATATTCCCAACTCGGATTCGCTTACTTCGTACATTTCTTTCCTCGCAATCATTTCTCATCTCTCCTCCGTCTACTTCATCCATCTTCTTCGTCCTTAATACTATTCCGTCTCTTTTGACTTCTTGTGGCTCCGCGTATACTGTATATGCCACGTGTACTAGGTACACACTTACACAATACACCTAACCTAGACTATGCCTCTCCACATTGCCTATCCTGAACAAAATGGTATACGATTTGCCAACATACAACATATGCTTGAGACCAGACCAGATAGCAAAAAAATTGTGTTCAGACCTTCTACTTGCCAGTGCAAACCTCTTATGGAACGGATACTATATTCGATCGTTCCGTTCAATGTCCGAGAATCGATTTACTTTCAATTTTTCGTGCTCAGTTTGCATTCATTACCATAATTCGGCTTTTATCGGCCCATTCTTGCAGCCGCCGTTCACATCCACTATTAGAATGGCCGCACGTTTTGGGAATTTTCGATTTCACTGCTTGCCTCGGCGCCAAAAGGAGCCGCTCGGCGCGGTAAAATTCCTGCGAAATTTCCATCTCGTTCGGGCAACGCTAAATACAGGCTCAAAGCGATTCATACTTTTGAAATGGGAATTATTTCTGGTCGCTAGTCCCAACATTCTTCGCCTCTATTTAGCGCAACTGTCACCCAGCACCACCAAATCAAGTTGATGGTGGTGCTGGTAGTGATTCAGCACCAACCAGTGGCGCTGAATGTTAAATTGGTGACCAGAATTCATGTTCATGGCAAAAGTAGATCGTTCCGAGCCCGTCAGTTCGATCGGGGTGAAACTTTCAACGGAATACTGCTCGTCAAGTGGCACCTCTTGGCACCGAGACATCGGAAGAAATAGAAAATTTCCAGAACGCGCCACCAGTCTGATAGTGCACACGCACGCGCGCCTCCCCTTCTCCATGTTCTTATGCGGAGCGGCCGGGGTCTACGTGGTTAAAGATTATAGTGTTGGCCGGTCCAACGTCGACAGCAATTTTCATTTCCGAGTTTTCGGCCATTTATCCATTTATTCCACTTTTTTTTGCTGTTGTTCCGGTATGTTCTCCGTTCTACAGTCATTTTCATTTTACGATGGTCCGGGTTATCGTTAACGTTTTACACAGTCCCGAAAGCACACACACACACACACACACGAACGCATCGCCAACACATGCCGTGCCTGGAAATCGGAAACTGAACGAAGGCAAACCGTTTGCCCTTGTACGAACAATTCTGTTCAATTTCGTTCCTTTTTCTTCACGCACACCGCCGAGCCCCGCCATCGTCTCGGCCGTATCGGTCGATTACGCGAGTGGAAATGTGAAGAAAGAATGTAGCGCAAAGCTTCGAACACCGAATACACCGTTGAACATATCAAAGTCGTCGCATTCGCCTCCTCACAGCCGCTGCCAACATTTTTCATGTCCACACACAATGAACGCGATAGGTCAAAGGTAATTAACATAAATTTATTTACGTGTAAAATGTAATGGCGTAGGAGGCAGAGGGAGAGAGCGAGTCGGCCACAGGGTGGGCGGTTGCTGGCGAAAATTAACACGGAGTTGGCATCGGCCAATGCGGCCCTCGTGTCGTGTCTACACCGTCACGCTAATGGAATGTATTTTCACGTTTCATTTTGCGGTACTTAGTTCGTCGTGCCAAAAAAAAAAAAACGGCAAAAGCGCGCACGGAGACCGGGAACGGGGGAGAGGGGGTGGGCGAGAGAAGCACAGATCGGCGCTTTGGCAAAGCTCTTGCCGCTTTCGGTCGGCGCCCATCCATTTGCACAGACAAATTGTGTCGGTGCTGCGAACTCTTTTGGCGCGCAGAACATGGCGGGAATGGGCGGCGAACGAACGGAAGAGAAGGAGGAAAGGAAGAAAGAAGAGAAACGACCGAACATTACAGGAGTTGCCCACACACACACACGTGCAGGGCGTTCCAGGGCCTGGGCATGTGTGGCGTAGTTCCGTTACACATTTGCTTGAGAAAGCGAAGCGCATTGGCGAAAATCGGCTGGCCAAGTGGTGGTGGGAGGGGGAAGGGGTTGTTTCACTGGTGCGTGTTCCACGGCACATCCACACCGATCGCTTGCCAACGTGCCAAAGCACACTTCGCCACCATCGCACCATCGCAAGGAGATGATTGTGTTAAAGGTCAAAATGTAGCACCTTTTGCGTCTCTCTTTTTCGCTGGCTCATTCTGTTCGACAATGGAAGAAAAATCGATGAAATCACTCGCACGCAATCGAGAGGCGCATGCAAAGCACACGTTCGGGCTCGCACCGCCATACGATTACCCGCGCTGCGTTGTGCGTTGAATCGCTGACTGTAACGAGCAAACGAGTCATCGAGTCGAGTGAGCGAACGAATGGCGAACACACTCGCACACAAGTGAAATGCGAGAATACGAAAGTTCCGAATACATCGGCGCGCACACCAGCGAAATCCAAGCGAACGAGACTACAAAGTAGAAGAACCGCGAATAGAACCCGAAACGGATCAGCACGAGAAGAAGAAGAAGAAGAAGAAGAAGAAAAATCAGCGGCTCGACTCGCCCCGCACCGACTATAAAATCGGTAATAACTGTAATAATGTCATACGTGAGACACGGAGACACCGAGACACGCACATTCGTTCGAGTATTAAATAGCACTTGCATACGCAACGCAATGCTGTACGATGTGTGGGCTCCGCGAACGCGCGACAGTCGACGACGGCAAGCGCGTGTGCTCGACAGGTCTATCAGCGAACCGGGCGGCCGAATCGAGTCGAGATCAACTGCTCACCATGTTGCGGAACATTAAAATAGCTCAATCTATGCTGCGCCGAATGCCCGCGTTCGCATTCCCCGTATGCGAACGGGGGGCCACAGCCCACAGGAGTGTGGCGGGCGCATGGTCGTGCCACTGCCTGCGTTTCGCACTATTCTCTGGTTTTTTCGTTTTGTGTGAAATCCGCGAGACGAAGACTATTGCGTGCGCGAGCAGCGGCGTGCACTGGGCAGAACGGAGGGAAAAGACTTATTTTTAAAGCATTCGACAACGACGTCGGCGACGACGAAGCGATGTGTGCTCATCGGTAATGGCCTGGCCGACTGGCGGCTCGCCGTTCCTTCCATTCATTGTTGTCGCGAGATTCTCCGCGCGCTTTGTATTGGGATTGGGACGGCCGCGAGCGCCCGCGCAATCAACTTATTCGAATTTTGGATTTATCGGAGACTCCGTTTCGGCATTGTGCGCCGCACGTCGATCGTCGTGCATTCGGATGACAGCGACACGGACGGCATTAACATGTCAACGTAATTCGCTTTCAAATTGTTGAAATATTTTTACAATCGTGCGAGGCAGCGAAGCATTCGCGAAATGACGTACGAGATTCAGCTGAACGAGCGGACGCGCGCGCGCGCGCGCGCGCGGGCGCAAATCCGAAATAAAAATATCATTCAAACGGGTTGACTCAACGGCACAAGGTAACGTAGCGTCAGCATCGGCCTCTGTCACACGGCGGCAGCAATCACGTCAGGTTTGGATGACAAAAAAAAAAAAGAATGAAATCGCCAACGTAATATGGGCCGAAACGCACACACATCGATCCGATCGCATACCGAATGTTATTGAATTTTCACATCGGTCGCACGCTGAATCGAATCGAAGTTGAAAAAACAACTGAAAAATGGTCAGATCCGAACACAATGAGCCATTGCCGAATCGGCCGAGTGATCAGAGTGGGCAGAGATGAAGTGAGGAAGGAATGGGCAGGGCAGAGAGCGCGAGGAACAAAGAGAGGGGAGGAGGGGGGAGATCGAGAGAGTCCACAGCATGCACCATGAGCACAGACTTGCTGTGTGTGGGTCAAATCTGTCGACACATTTTGGCATCGAACATTCATTTCCCTGTTCTAATCTTATTTGTGTTTCGTTGCGCTATTTACTGTGTGCGGCGTGAGTACCAGCAGTCTAACCCGACCAGCCACAGCGGTCGCGTAGACTGTTGTTGTAGGCACTCTCGGTGCCCGCCAGCTCTGTGCCGAGCCGTGCCGTGCAGCGATAGATTATTCTCGTTTGTAGTATTTTTCCTCTCTTCGCGTTAATTTCGGCTCACTGGCCCCCCTCCCTCTCTCTCTCTCTCGCACAAGCTGGTGCATATACTCGCGGTGCGCGCGTGCGCCAGACGTTTTGTTTTTTTCTAAATTCGTGCCACTAATTACGTTCATTACGGCCGGCTGTTATTGTCGTTTTAATCGACTGAAAATTTAAAATTAATTTGATTTTTCGGCGAACAGTGTCTGTGGCCAGGCTCACCGCGCACTTCCTACGTATGCAAAGTGTGCTCGCGCTGCTTGGTTGTGATGTTTCGACTTTCGGCGGCGGACAAGTGTGCACAGGCTCTCTCGCACGTACGCGGTCCGTACTCGTAGTGCGGTGTGGGTCTGTCAAGGAGTAATGTTGTTGTTCGTTACCGTCGGAATGGGTAGAACGATTTTTGGGCGACGGCTCGGTGTCCCCGGCCCCCCTCTCGACCTCTCGGCATATACAAATAAAGATTAAACATGCTTTTGCCAATATAATGTTCGGTGCGCGGCGGCCGAAGCATTCCCTGTTTCACTGGGTGGTGTGCGCGGCACGGAGTGTGGTGTCTGGTGGGCCAGATACACTGTGCGATACGCCGATAGTATATAGGTACCTGGCGCCTACCTATGCGACGGATTGGCGTGTGACACAGCAATAGGTGGACCGTAGGCATGCAACTGAGGCGAACCCGACTTTTCGCGGTCGTATTATTCGCTGACGTATTTTTATGCTCGGCGTCGCCTCCTCGGTCGTCGTCGTCGCAGTCACCGTGGCCGTCAGACAGTGTGTGTGTGTTTTGGAATAATATCGGCAGCAAAACACCAGTTTCGGTGGTGCTGGCGGTGTTTATTTTGCGATTATTTATTCGTTCGCTGTAACGTTGTTACCTGCACAATGTTACATTATTATGTGCCCAAATTGCTCTTTCCAGTGTTTCATGTGATTCCGTATTGTTGTTGACTGTGATTCACCATGTGATCCGAGCATATTGCTTCGGCCGCCGACTGCCATTTCGCGGGCGGAAGATGGATTTTTTTCCGGGCATTGCGTGTGGCTCCTATTTTGTGCTTTGCTGATGCGTTGGCTGGCGCTGGTGCCTGCTAGGTTGTCGACGGCGAAATTCGCCACACAACAAGCGCACACTTCGTGCACGGCACGCACGCACACATGCCCCTCCCATGGTGGCAGTTGGGAGCCCTGGCACACCAGCTGAATGACAATGGAATGCCAGGGGCGCGCTGGGTCGACGGGAGGACGCACGGAATGCACGCCACCCCAACATGACGCCACACAAAATGACTGTCAACACTCGCACACAACAGCATAGCAGACGAAAACAGAGCGGCAGAGGCACGCATTACCAGATTCGTGCGAAAGATAAGACAATCACACGTATTGCGTACATAGAAGGCATGTATGTTACGTACGTTTGCTCTGGCTGGCTGACTCGGGTCTGGCGTGGCCCGAATATGCTCAGCCAAAATTCCACGCTCACAGTGTTTGTCGATGAGGCAACCAGCTACGAGGATGACGACAACGAAGGGCGGCATGAAAATGAGCTGGCAACCACTCACCTCAAGCGAACATTTGGAAATTGGCCCCAGCGAGATGACCTCCGCCCGCTTTCCCCGCGAAAAATGGCCGAACAATGCGGACGAAGTGTCGACTTTTGTCGAATTGCCGAGAGTCGACTTGTGTCATTTCGTTGGTGCTTGACTCTGCGTTTTGTCAGTTTCACTTTACTGCATGTGTTAGCTGGCGTTGGTGTGCGCTGCGTATGCATCTCTGTATGTGTCGCAACGCAATGCTGATTTCTTCCCTCCGCCCCGCTGCCCCTCCGTCTCGCCTGGTTCATTCGGCGCTGTGGGTCGCCCAACCAACCCGACCGAAAAGCGTCGGGACATTTCTGGTCGAATCCTCGGCCCAACCGAATTAGTTGGGAAGACGAAAAAACGTATTTGCGAACTGTGACCGCAACGATCCGGACCGATATCGAAACATGCTGGGGCGAGACGATGGGGCGCGGGCACGGTGAATGGACATCAACATCATCATCACCATCGATCATCGCACACAACATTTCCCCAATAAACAAATGGACGAACGAAACAGAAATTTGTGCATTGGATTTCGTTCGCACGGAGAAGAAGAAGAAGAAGAAGAAGGAAAAAACAACCAAAAAAACACATACATCGTTTGGGCAGAGCGGGCACTCTTGCTGTTTCTCG
>JANTFB010135189.1:0-10917 GCA_026546635.1 Porricondyla nigripennis | reverse complement strand
CAGGACCGTTTCGATAGTCGTGTTGAAAATCCTGCGGAAGACATCGTCGATGACAATAAATCATTGGCTGAGGATGAAGAGGCGCGAATTTTCCGCGAAGAACAAGCCCGAAATGCCCATTACACTTTTGGCACATCAATCGATGACTCCATCAATGATCACTCCATCCATCGGCAGGAGACACGCGAAGGTCTAGCACTCAAAGGCATGTATTCATACAGTGATGGATATTACAAACGTACCATTCATTACGAAGCCGATGAAAATGGATACCGTGTGGTCAAGTGAGTTAGCCGTTCGTCGAATTGATAAATTGATCATGAATTCGATTAAACTGCATTTTCCACATTTTCAGGGAGGAAATCGAGCCGATCGGTGAAGGACCGCAATACAATCCAGATGGAAGGGCCGATGTTTCCACATCGTTGCATGGTAGTAAAAGCAAATACACGATCACCGCTGACGATTTCGTACGTGGCCGAGACACACCCGCGAACAAAAAATCTGAACATCGCTTCAGTCAACGCGTTTAATTTCACGTTTCAGTTGGGAATCAGCAAACAATAAACAAAAACCATTTAAATCAATTTTAACCGTGTTGTTTCGCTCTGCTTCTACCCCAGAGCTATTTGAGTTTGACCAGTGGAATCCATCTCTACATGCAACATGTGTGCAGTTTATGTGAACGATACATTAATCGAGCGCGATTCTGCTATTGTGAATGACTCACCAAATATGTGCGAAGGTTTCTATGCGGTCCTGCACAGAAACTGCTTTGACAGCCGATTGTTTACACTGTCACATTGTGACTATAGCGTAAAAGCGAGTGTGTGTGTGTGTGTGTATTTTGCGAAATTGATTCAAAACAGTGATACACTTTGAAGCGATAGGTTCGATTGGCTTTTGCTTACAAAACAGAAAATATCACTCTGGTGCATTCAGCCTACACAATAGTTATTTACGTAGGTATTTTATCGACGTAGCACATGTGAATCCAATCACATGTTTGCAGTGAAATTGCAATAAAAAAGAGAATAATGTTTTTCAGCTTGCCGAATTTTTAGTGCCAGTAGAAAGCATTCGACGACAAACGAGCATTGAGTAATCGTCGTCGTCGCACCAATTCCATAATTTTGAAGTCTAGTCAAACGCATTAGGAGCACCACTCAAAATGTCATTCACGAAATATCCGAAAAATTATCATGCCAATGGATACGGCTGGCACAATATGGCTGCAATGGGCTACAGCAAGCCCCCACCACCATCACCATCCACGTCGGGCACATCCAGTATTTATCCATCGGCGTACGGAGGGATGCCGATGCCAATGCCAACACCAGGTGCGTTCGCCAACACCGGCCATGGGATGCCCGCGCTACCGAATAGCCAATACAACAGTGCCTCCAATATCGGTGTTCAGCTCTCATATGGCTTCGCACCGAATGTCGTGCCATCACACATTCCGAATGTACCACGCGTTGATAGCGTCGACACAAGCGGACCGAAACTAGGATGGAATATTGGTGGTGGCGGTTCGTCAACACCGAGCACCACATCGATCGACAGTGGCATTCACGATCCGATTAAAGCCCAACAGGAAACCCCCTGCCAATCGATCTTCGTACCTGATGAAGATCGACCAATTTATTCATATGGATTTCCATCGGTGAGTCCTCGCAATGAATCAGCATTGAATGATAAGGCCAAAACTGAATATCGTTATAATAAGTCTAGCCAATTGGTGATTTGGTGTTGCGGTTTGTCGTACTCGATTTTTTCATCTCCGCTGTATATTTGACTCATCATTTGTCACATTCCAAGAAATGGCTCGGATCGATGACACGGAGTCTTTTCGCTCTTTTCCCCTGTTCGAAATCGTAAACACATCAAGATCAGTTTCATCGGCGAGAACATTCTATTCTTAGCGCATGCCGCGGTTCATCTTAACGGACATCGCGCACATTCTCGATCATATGCATTCGTGTCTGCTTTTCACATTCGTGAATAAATTGATTGTGTGCGTGCAAATTACTCATCTGATTTCCGTTTGAACGGAATGAGATGATAAAATGTAGCAACGCATTACATTCTACATACAGTCATACATGTGTGGCGCTGACCTTGGAGTCGATCTGGAAACGAAATTTTTGGAAGTCGACTACGTCCATATATAGCCGAAACGAGTCAACGCCAACGACCATTACCGTCAGTCATTATCGATGATTTGGCCAGTCTACCGTCGCTGCTACGGCATATTTATCAATCAATTACGATGGTTGGAGCTCATACTTTCTTCGGCAACAATCGATTAGTTCTCAACGATATCTGACTCTGACTCTCACGTTCATCCCCGTACCAAAATGCCTTGAACGAATGAAAAATGGAACGGACTGAAAACGAAGTCGTACTTCATTGCGAATGCGATCGCATAACAGGCTCGACCAAATTGGATTCGCTCACCCTCACATATACATACACGAAGACACATACTGACGAATCGAAGACAATGCGACTCATCGCACTCGGCATTATTGTGAATGTTTTCTTTTTTTTTTCATTTCATCGGGAGTTGTAACACAACAATTCACAAGTTAATGGTATTTTGACTTTATCTCATGACGGATCGAAAGTTTGTAGTATTGCGGTTGGTTCGACTTGACCAGTCGCTATAATAGTTGTTCGAATATTTCCTTTGACTTTGACATTTTACCTGCGTGTATAACGTGTTGGTGTACGCCATATAGTGTAGTGAGTGCAAACAGTATTTTACGGTGCTCTGGCTACACACAGTGCCTTATTCCGTCTTCGTACCAAACAAAAAAAAAAATAGTATCGAAAACGAGAAACAACTATTTTTGTACACATTTTTCATCATTGGTGTACTCGTTACTTGTGTACTCATCATTTGTGACCGGGAGCATTTTTTTCATTGTTTCTCTTCTAACACGACGCTGAACGTCACACAAAATGCTGCTGAACTACTAACTAGTAGCTACTGGTGTCTCTGAAACAAAAATTAGAAGAATTATACAGGCGCAACATTTTGTCGCATTGAATTGGAATTACATAAATAAGGCCTTTGCAGTTCCCGTAGAACGGATACTCAATTCATTTGTGTTTGTGTTTGTGACCAGTGCCCAGTACAAGTGGAATCTCGTAAGAATTTATTAGGTACCACGACAGTTTTTTCCTACGCTTCGCCACACAGCGAGCATCACAAAAAAATATTGTTCACTCTGTACATATGTGTACAACGTATGTTTGTGTGTAGACGCGTGTCTTTGGCAGTTGATTTTATTCTAAATCATATACAATATTAGTTCTTTTTTTCGAATATTCACACACATGCACAACGATGCCACGATTTGTTCGGTGCGTGAATCTTTTATTGTGATGTGTGAGTGGGTCTCTATTCTCATTGAATGGGTTAGCACATATCAATATTCATGGTGTAAATTGGTTGACTGAACCAAAAAAGGGTTTTCGTCGCAAGCCTTCCGTATGAATGATGTCATAAAGTTCGTTGGATCGTTTGCACTCTATCCACAGACATTAAGAATGAAAAATTTCAGAGCCAAAGAGTCTCCGAATTTTATACCATACGGTAGCAGTAAATAGATGCAATATTTCAATTGCCAGTACACATTACACATAGGCAATCGTTATTTCTATGAATCAGAGTGCTACAAACGTGCCCATGATGGAATACATTAGCTCTTATGTTTTTTTGTTCCTTCATACAATGTATTTTGCGTGACCTTGAGTTTCATCGGTCGGGCCTCGCATTATTTTTCCGCAGTTAATATTGGTGCTGACTCAAGTGATCTGTGAGTATACAATCAGTATACATCAGTTTAGATTCAGTATAAATAAAAGACTGTAACACCGGCAAGTGGAAAATTGAACTCTCTCGACTCTCAATATTACTGAAACGCGTGCTCTCGCTCTTTCCGTAATCAATCGCAAAATTGAAAATTCGAATGCATTGTTGTCGTCATTTTGTGGTACAGCGTTGTCACTCAATTGATTGCATCGATTTGTTTGACCGACATTGAATTAATTGAACGATTTGCGCAGTAGCATCTGCATCATGGCAATATTTCCATAGAAAATCGCTATTTGCAGCGTAAATGCTCGTCACATTAGGGCGGGCGCTTGGTGAGTTCCTATCAAGCGGTTTCTTTGTGGCTGCCGACGCATATTTACGGATTTATCCCATCCATTGGCAGAAAACTGCTTCAACAATACCCTGGATCACGTTGCTCATGGCCTTTGCTTCACCATTAAACAAGTCACCCACTCCATTCTTCGTTCGTTTCGTTAGATAAAATATATGATATCCGGTTAGTTTGTAGACCGTCTTGACATGTGCGCACAAAAATGCGCCATCAGGAAGGTGCCGGACGCCGTCTAGTGATGTCATTATCAATATTGTATGGTTTTGCCATATTTCGAATATTGCGCTGTACTGAAACCTTAATATGCGTATGTATGCATACTTGCACGAATCACATCACGTGCTTCCATTCAACAGCAATCAACAAACAATATGAAAATATGTTGATTTGTGCTCGCACCGAACACGCTCTCCAATGCATTCTCAGTTGAATTCCTCTAAATTTGATTTTCATTGAATCAATTGATATAGACAGATAGACGAATAGTTCTGCCCAATTGAACCGATTGATACAGACACACCATTTTCCAAGTAATAAGGCATCGCTCTTCCGCTCTTCCCACCAAAAATTGAATCGAAATATCGAAAATATGGACGAATTGAAGGTAAAAAAAACTTTTGTGGAAGAAGGAAACATTCGTTGCATTCGTGTCGATATCAAATTGAATCACTTTTAATATTTATTCACCGGGGGGGGGGGAAAATAAAAAAAATGTCCGCGATCTGGATTGAAACGGAACAGGGACTCCTCAAAAATGCCGGCCAACAAATGCTCAATGAGGCTATGAATGCGGCTGGCGAATACATTGGGAATGCCATTCAGGAAATGTTAGTTGTGAAAAAGGAAGCCGAACATCCCCGTGTATTGCCCAGTCTGCAGCATATGAAAATCGTAAGTAATTTTAATGAATTCTGCTAACGGAACACGTTCGATGTTTTTGCCGTTACATTACTCCTGCTCTCCGGCCGTCCGGTCACACTTAATTTCGAATTTGAACCGAACGAATACGTTAAAGAAATACTCACGTGAACGATGCACTGTCGCTGCAGTTTTACTACTGATACGCAAAAAAAACTCACTACTCACTACAAACATTGAACGGACGGTGAACCGATGACTACTTCCCGTAGCACTCAGTCTTCGAAGAATAACCACAACAGGGATAATAACGAACGATGTTGTCACCGATCGAAGCGATAACGTATCGTTTCGCCTTTTAGACGGTGAACTATGATCACATTCGCTAAGATTATATAGTGCCATCAAATGAAAATTTCTTGTCGACAGTCACAACTCACCGTGCTGCTGCGGCATACGTACACCAACCACGCATGCCTATATGTGAGTGCGTGCGTGCGTGTGTGTAATGCGTATTGCCGGTGGTGCTGTGCTTGTTCAATTAGACAAATTTGATGGAACATTCATTACGAAGCGGACCAACGCAGGACAGGGTTATGGACGAATTTAATTAAATATGCTAATTTCGTTTGGAAATTGCAAACAAACATGAAAAGAGAAAACGCGGCAGATAGAGTCGCGAATGTTTGGCTTTTATCATCGATAATGTGCTGATGGCGGTTGAATTAACGCTATGTGCGCTGGGAACAGAGAAAACAGGGTCAATTATGATGTAATCCATGAGAAAATCGTCGCCTCGACCAACCAGTGCGCTGACAATGGTCACTAAAACCCATTTTCCATTTTCTATTTTCCTCGTTCTTTCTCATGTGTGGTGTACCACATGCAACATAATGACCACATTTTTGTCATTGGGGATGCGACTCGCGACTGAAATATATGGGAAATCGTATGGATATGTAGTGAACATAAAAATTGTGCATGATTTTCCACTTCCATGGTGCGGTGTGCATTCTCATCTGTCCATTGCGTAGTTTTTGAGTGTGGGAACGTGGAGAGTTTGGGTGGGGTCGTAGGATTTTGTTTCTAGAACGCGCTAACGTTTCCCAGTAGTTTTGTCCATATCCGTCTGCATGCCACCATTCTGTTCTGCGAGGAGCACAGTGCTTGCACACAAACATAAAAGTGCTTACTTCATCGCATTCTCAACATAATTGTCTTTTGCGTAGATATTTGTGCACCACGATGATTCACCCTTCGTCCTCGTGTGTCCATTTGCTTATGTTTATTTCACGTCGATTTGCAGCCTTTAAAAAATAATAACTACATTCGCACAGCGGATACCATGACTGATAGTGGTTGCATGAATTCAGTTGACAAAGAATTCTCTCGGTGTCCGGACGTTTTGTCTTTGTCTCGCGTGCCGTGCGGTTGATTTCGTTCCGATCTCATTTCTTCGCCAACTTCCGAAATCGGTGAAAATTGTAATGTGACTTAGAACAGTCACTGTGCCCAGTTTCTCCAAGATAAATTTGGACGCAGGTTAATTTTCGGTGTCATAATTCCGCAATTGATTGCATCTGTGATTTTGGTTCGTTGATCTCGTTGATCTCGTAAACATGGCTCCAATTCTAACCTCGAAAAGTAAAACATTTCCTGCCGAAGAGGTATCACGCGCTGCGATCATTAATATGGCTGAATCGAAGCCGTTGACGAATATTTCGGAAGTAGGGGAAGTGCCGGTCGCGTCTGGCGAAGTTGCGTGCAAACAAATTAGAAAATCTGAAAATAAAGCTTCTGCCAGTGCCCGAGTGTTCTTGGTGAACAACAATTTGAGTGACCTCAATGCAACGCAAAATGCGTTGCCGTTGATCGATAACGCCGAAACAGAGATAAATGATTCGAATGCAAATTTGTCGAAGCCAGACGCTGTGTCTGCTTCGAAGAATAATTTATTCAGAGGTGATCAGCCGACTGAATGGAAACGAGAAAAGACCTACGACGGCAGTTTGATTTTTCGAGTAATGACAACCGCTCCACTCTCTATTTTATTATATATATATTCAGTTAGCTGTCCTTTTTCGATTTTTATTCTTATTCTAGCAGTTTTAATTGATGAGAATGTATTAATTGTGATTTGTTGTTGTTTGTTTTTCGATATAAATTAGTTGGGTGAACGCGGTAGTGGTCAACATGCTCGTGGTGACATTCAAGATTTCAATACATTACGGAATTATTGCCTTGAGAATGGCACAATGTTCGAAGATCCCGAATTTCCAGCGATCGATACGTCGTTGCAATTTTCAAGACGAATGGATCGTCATGTCGAATGGTTGAGACCACATGAGATTGCCGATGATCCGCACTTTTTCTTCGAAGGCTATTCTCGTTTCGATGTGCAGCAAGGGGAACTGGGCGACTGCTGGTTATTGGCAGCCGCCGCAACGTTAACGCAAGATTCGAAAATGTTCTTCCGCGTCGTGCCGGACGATCAAAGTTTCGACGAAAATTATGCCGGCATCTTCCATTTCCGGTAAGTCTGGGCCATTCGTCCACCATTCAACTCAATATTTCACTGTCCAAATACTAAGCGATCGCGACACAATTCACAATAATACAGATTCTGGCAGTACGGACGCTGGATTGATGTGGTGATCGATGATCGTTTGCCAACGTATCGAGGTGAATTGCTTTATATGCATTCAACCGAAAAGAATGAATTCTGGAGTGCATTGCTGGAGAAGGCGTACGCCAAATTGCACGGTTCGTACGAGGCATTGAAAGGCGGCACCACATGCGAGGCTATGGAAGATTTCACCGGAGGTGTCACTGAAATGTACGATCTGGCCGAAGCACCGCCAAACCTATTCAACATTCTGTTGAAAGGCTACGAACGTAATTCCATGATGGGATGCAGCATCGAGCCCGACCCAAATGTACTTGAAGCCGAAACCCCAGAAGGTCTGATCAAAGGACATGCATATTCGGTAACGAAAGTTGAACTTATGGACATTGTGACACCGAACACATCCGGTAAAATTCCAATGGTGCGTCTTCGCAATCCATGGGGAAATGAGTCCGAATGGAACGGTCCATGGAGTGATCAGTCGCCCGAATGGCGTTTCATTCCCGATCACGTTAAAGCCGAGATCGGCTTGAATTTCGATGCAGACGGCGAGTTCTGGATGTCTTTCCAAGACTGGATGAAGCATTTCGATCGTGTTGAACTCTGTAATTTGAGTCCCGATTCGTTGAGTGAAGAACAAATTAGTGGTGGCAAGAAGAAATGGGAGATGTCTGTGTTCGAGGGCGAGTGGACACAAGGTAAATAACTCGGCGTTGAAGTTGACGAATTACTCATAGATGGAGAGCCCATTAATATTTTACGTGCCTGAAGCAATTTTCATGCAAAATTCAAGTTCAGACGTAACCCGTTTCGACCATCATTTTTTTACATAAATGAAATAGTGCAGTCCAGGAAATATTTCACATGTGAATTGCTCCAGGCACGTGGAATGCTAATAGGCCCTTCATCTATTATCAAAAATGTGGTCGCAATCTTGCAGTCAATGGTTTGCTCGACCGATTGCATTCTCGAAATGTTTCGAAAAATTAAAGCATCATCAATGCGTTTTCGTTTGGTTTTTCAAGGGGTTACGGCCGGCGGGTGTCGAAACTACTTAGAAACATTTTGGCACAATCCACAATACGTTGTGTCACTCGAAGATCCCGACGAAGACGATGACGATGGCCTGTGCACAGTCATTGTCGCCCTGATGCAAAAGAATCGTCGTTCACGACGCAATATGGGCATGGATTGTTTGACCATTGGCTTTGCGATTTATCATGTCACCGAACGCGATCTTATGAGTAAACCGCTGAAAATGAATTTCTTCAAATACAACGCATCGGTAGCTCGATCGCCAGCCTTCATCAATCTACGTGAAGTTTGTACTCATTTTCATATAACATTCGTTGAACATTCCATTTTCAAAAAAAATTCGTACACAATTCTAGGTCAGCTGCCGTTTCAAATTGCCGCCCGGACAGTATTTGGTCGTTCCGTCTACATTCGAACCGAACGAAGAGGGTGAATTTTTGATTCGTGTCTTTTCCGAGCACAAAAATCACATGGAGTATGCTAACTATTATTAATTTAAACGAAAAAAAATATCATAAAATCAAACTCTGAAAATTGCAAACCCGATCAAGAAGAATATATAGCAGAACTGACCGTAGCTGAGCAATTGAAGGAAAGATATTGACGATGATCAATAGATAGTAATACAATATATGTGTATGAAAATGTTTTGAACGATGGAAACGTGTTGCAGTTGCAACATCAAATACGAATATTTCTTTGCTAAAAGCGAATGTATTGCATCCATGTAAATGTTATTTAAATTCAAATGTCATCCCCTCCCTCACACCATTCCTCGCTCGTCCCTTCTGTACCTTTGTTTATCCTTCATATACACATTCTCCATCTTTTAGAGCCTGCGGAAAGTGGCCCAGAAAATAGCAAGTTGGAAAATGCCAACTCGTTATTTGCTTCTCACAGGCTCTGCAATTTATACTTTACAAGATCTGCACAGTGCACCAGCACATATCTCGGTAGCTTACGAATCGATCGATTAATTTGTGACAACATCAAATTGTCCGCTTTAATCCGTCTCGAATGGCTTTATGCCGCCGACAAAATTAACGCTTATTAATAATAACTTATAGTATTATCCTTTTCAATGGGCTTCCGGTGGCCACTAGAGGACAAATCCTGTCTAGTGTCCCTCTCAGGATACCTGCTAGTGCCAAACATATGAGTTTGTGTATGCGTGACATTAGGGATATTCTGACAAGGACATAACATTATATTTATGCCCTAGTAGCCGTCGGGTTTCCAGAGCTCACAGTCATAGACATTCGAGAATCTTCTGCTATGATACCGTGCCATTCTCGATAACATCAAAGAGACTTTATAAACGGTTGCATTTTGTTCTCCCTTCACTAAACAGGAATAGCCAAGTTCTCATTACCTTCTCGGCCTCAATTTACATAGAGTATAATACACACGCCGCGTTCGTTGGACGGCCTTCACATTGATACCTAAGTCTCTATTTCTTCCCAATACACAAGATATTTTCAGCGATTGCATACTAAATATATGGAATGGATAGTTTATGTTGTTCCATCAATTGAAAAATGAATGAACATTTACATCGAAACTTCAATCGATGGGCAACTATTCGTTGTGAAGTAATACAAATTATGAAAAGAATTATTGATGCGCATTTGTTGATATGAAACGGTCATTGGTCCTCCATTTTTTTCTCAGTGACCTTTCGAACAACACTCATCAGGTTAATACTAAAATGAATGCCAACTAGTAACCAACCTATAGAGATATACCAACACAACTTTTCGGCATTCCGTGCAACTTTACGATACTAAAGTTAGAGTTCAATACCTTATAATAAATATTCATTTTGATCAAACACAGAAACACACACCACCTTAAACAAAATATAAAATATTGTCCAATAAATGAATCTATGAAAAAACCTAATTTTATTACACGTTCGAGTCTCTGAATAAAAATGAACAATGATAATGCATGGGTTCGCTCGGAACCATCCATCTAAATCAATGAGTAGCAAAATAGTCAGTCTGGTGATGTTGGTGATCCGATGGAAATAGGGTTTGAGATGGCATATAATGAAAACAGTGCTCAGTGGCCACTTCAGAGAAAAAGTAGTATTCGAACATCGATTCAGATAACTTTTGTTAAATAAATTGTGCGTCGGTACTCGTATATATTTTTTACTTCTACCTTTTTTATCTCATCAATTCCCCCTTACAGAGAGAACGACCAAGAGGTGGGCAT